>BMAO01027387.1:0-27559 GCA_019973975.1 Trichonephila clavata
GAAGTTATTTCTATCGAATTGTTGAAGATGTACAGGGAATTGTTTTTATGAGTTTGTGAATTAATATGATTATTTATGTATTAGTTAAGTGATTCAGTAGTAATGTTGATTGAGATTTAGTTTTCTACTTGTCAAATTGATTATGTTGATTGAGAGTTAATTTTCTAGTTGTCGAATTAGTAATGTTGATTGAGAATTTTTTAGTTAGTAATGTTGATTGAGAATTTTTTAGTTAGTAATGTTGATTGAGAATTTTTTAGTTAGTAATGTTGATTGAGAATTTTTTAGTTAGTAATGTTGATTGAGAATTTTCTAGTTAGTAATGTTGATTGAGAATTTTCTAGTTGTCGAGTTAATAATGTGATTGAGATTTAGTTTTCTACTTGTCAAATTGATTATGTTGATTGAGAGTTAATTTTCTAGTTGTCGAATTAGTAATGTTGATTGAGAATTTTTAGTTGTCGAATTAGTAAGTTGATTGAGAATTTTATGTTGTGATTAGTTAATGTTGATTGAGAATTTAGTGTTTTAGTTGTCGAGTTAGTTGTGATTGAGAATTAGTTTTCTAGTTGTCGAAGTAATGTTGATTGAGAATTAGTTTTCTAGTTGTCGAGTTAGTTCTGTTGATGGAGAGTTAATTTTCTAGTTGTCGAGGGAGTTCTGTTTTTGAGAGATAGTTATCTGTTTGTAACGTTAGTAAATTTGTTAGTGGATCGTATTGGTTATATGGTTTAGTGGCTATGTTGTTTGAGAGTTTTTAGAGTTACCGATAGTCGCATTTGGTTAATTAGTTACAGTTAGAGATATTAAGTATTTTTTTTGAATGAGAGAGAATTTTTTTTGTCTGGTGTTGGTGACGTGCGGATCGCTCTGTTCAGTGAACATTTATAGCGCTCAAGGGAAAGAGTAGGAGGAAAGGAGAGAGAATGAAAAAAAAAGGGTCCTTTTCTGCCTTCTATTAATTAATTTTTACAGAATTAAAATCCATTTTGATTAATAGCCACAATTTTTAATATTCTCGTCTTTTTTTGATACAAATTTTTTCCCCTCCGATAATATTAAGGATATATATTGCAATAAGTTGTTACACTGAATTTTTTTTTGTGAGAGTATGGTTGCGGGCAATCGTATTTCGGCAGGAAACTCATGCTCAACCTTGAAAATTTTCTTAACTTTGGGCGTGCATCCTGATCACATGCACATCCATCGTGTTCTAATAGAGAAATTACATGTTTAATTTTATACCATACGTACTCAAGGCTCAGGGTGAATTTGTAATTCCTTTATGCTTATTGACTTTGATGTACGTTGCAATTCCTTATGGGGGGGGGGTAATCATGCTATATTGTTATCTTGTCGAAATTCAATGTTAGGTGATGCAATGTTGTGTTGGTTTCTGTTTGTTCATAATACTCATAAATAATAATTTAATTTTTTTTTTCTTATTGTCTTGTCAGCTAAAATTTTAAAATCTAAATTTGTTTCTCACAATTTACTACAAGCTAACACTGGCAAAATTTTTTTTCAATTTCTTAAACTAGTGGATATTCTATTGTGTACATTGTCAAGTTACTTGCTTAAGTTTTATTTTTTTCTTCATCATGTCGTTCTGCGATGATAAGTGAGAAGGAGAAAGTTAGCATAATCCTAAAATATGTCTGTTTATTTTTCATACCAGACATCAAGAAATTTTGTTTTCTCTTACTTTTCTTTATATTCATGTCGCGCCAATATCGTTGTCACTATCATGTGTATTTCGCATCTGTTTCTAATATATATTTTCATTTATACCATTTGTTTTCTATATAGTTGATACTATAATTGTGTGTGTGTGTGAGTGTGTGCTGCTGTATTATTAATACAATTATAACTGCATCAATAATTTGTTCGTAAAATTCTTTTGTGTAAATTATGTGGTTGCCCAGATCTCATCTCAAAATTCGATTTCATGACAAATTTTTTTTCTTTATTTGCAATTCGTCCTACTATACTAGATTTGTATTGGAAGAAACGGAGGCAAGGGATGGTTGGTGTGGTATTAAAACAAAAGGCCCGACAGTAAGCGGTTCTGCCGGTCAAGAAGTTTGTTGAAAGAAAAAGAAAAAAAGAGAAAAGAATTTCATGGGAACACTTCGTCACTAATCGAATCTCTTTCGGGAGTATTTTTTTCTTCCCATACAGGGGGAGCAAGGATTGCGCATCACAATTGCGGGGGGGGGGGGAACAAGCCTTCCTTCTCCTTGGCCATGGCGTCAGGATGACAGGTCCAGTCATATTGCATTCAGAGGACTCTACAGCTGTCAAGATTTCCGACTTTCACCAATTTGCTCTGGGTTTCTTACCACCCCCCTGAAAGTCTCAAACGCCCACAAGGGGGTGTTATCGCCCACGCTGAGAACCTATGATGTAGCGTATGTCTTATTTGGAGAGAGGAACGTCCCGTAATAAGGTCTTATATTACACTCATGTACATAAATTAAGGATAATGAAGTTCAGGCAAAGAAAGAAACAGAAGCAAAACAAATTTGACTTATTTGTAAAGTCTATTTATTAAACAAAAGGTAAAGAGCAAAAAGATGCTATATGTTTGACATAATTAATAAAAATTGCGACTTTTACTCCCTGGAGCAAATTTCAAAAAAGAACCTTTTTACAAAAAACAGTATAACATGGTTAGTATGATGGTTAATACGGAGTATGTCTCCCGGATGATGCAATAGACGCCTTACAACACCTACGCATGCTGAGTATCAAATTATCAATCTGATCATGGGGAATATTACACCACTCATCAAGTAATGTCCTCCGAAGTTCCGGTAGACAGGTGGGAGGGGTTTGACGGGCTACAATTCGTCGGCAAGCATATTCCCACACATGCGCTATTGGATTCAAGTCCGGTGAGTATGCTGGCCAATCCATACGGGTGATATCCTCCGACTGAAGGCATTCGTCTACAATGTTTGCACGATGAGGACGGGCGTTGTCATTCATAAACAGAAATTCAGCACCCATGGCGCCCCGAAACAAACGTACATGTTGTTCCAGAATGACATCCCGATAGATGTGGCCTGTCTTCGTTACACTCTGTACATGCAGGTCAGTTCTGGAACCAAGAATAATTCCTCCCCAAACGAGACATCTTGCACCACCGTAACGGTGTCGTTCAATGGTATTCTCTTGGTGGTAACGGGTACCTGGCGCTCTCCATATGAAAGTCCGGCGAGAATTAAACTGCAAACTAAACCTGTACTCGTCGGAAAACATCACACAAGACCACAGTTGCGGTGTCCACAATGCATGCTCTCTACTCCAGGTTAATCGCAGGCGACAGTGAGTTGCGGTAAGGGGTCGAGCATATAGGCCAATGTGCCCTAAACGTCTGTGCACGATCTGCGTTGAAACTGTCGTATCGGAAGCTGAAGAGAGCTGACGAGACGACAGGTCTGATGCTGTGCTCCGTCTGTTTCTTTTGGCAGTAACTGTCAAATACCGGTCCTCATTCGGCATTGTAATTCGGGGGTGACCTGCGCTGTAACATCTACTCACATTACCGTAATCTTGGAATCGTTGCCAAAGCCTGGAGAAGACACGCTGGGCTATTCCAAGTTCCTTGGATTCTTCCAGCTGGGTACATCCACATTCCAGTCGTCCAATAATTTTACCACGTAAAAAATCATCCAAATGCTTCCTTTGTGCCATAACTATGCGGTTATCGCACTGAAAGGCTTTTAAAGCGCTTGTGAACAATTTTACTTCTTCGCCACCATTCCTTATATACCCCTCTCTTACACTCTCGTCATTGTGACGTACTATCATCGCCATCTGGTGGTTTCCTGTAATTTGCATATTCTTCTTCAAGATGTATGTGATAATTCTACAGGGGAAATTTTTATTTTAGAGTTCAATTTCTGTGTGATTCTGAATTATCATTAATTTATGGACATGGGTGTATATATAATACTGTGAATTTACTTCTAGAAGGTTTTTTTGAAACATACGTTTTTTATGTACCAAAGTTTAGACATATCTTGCATGATATATTTTTGTTTTTATAATGTAAATTACATGAGATTAAGAATTATGCTGCTGAAATTTCTCAAAGAATTGTTTTAAAATGTGTTTGCATTAAATTATGACATTTATTATTAGTAGGAGTTTTCATTGCGCATATGTTTTTTCTTAACTTGTATATTATCACAACACTCTCCAAAATATATTAATAACTCGCCAGGTTTGCAACCCTGTTTACTTATGTCTCATATGGGCATAATTGGCAACCAGATGCTTAGTTTCCATTAGTGTTGCAAACAGGTTATGATAATATGCATGTACTGTTATTTCTCATATGTAACATACAATATAATAATAGTGTTTATTGATTAGGGACGGAATTTACCTTTGGTCAATGTGATAATAAATTTAACAATTTGATTGTATCTGATTAAATGATTGTCAATACATGAAAGCATTACAAACTATTGAACATTTTCACAAAATCCAGATGTAATGTTAGGCATTATAAACACAATCTCAAATTGCATCAAAACAATGACATTACAGGCAATATTCTTATACTAAGGAGGTTAAATAGTTTTCAATTAAAATTGTCTAATTATTTGATAAATACTTTGCACAGTAACAAAATTAAAATATCGTTCAAATACTTTATAAATATACTGAAATTTGCTCCTATTATAGATGTTACGTATACTCTTATTATCCTCATTTTATAGCAAAATCTAAAATTTCTCTTTAACTGAATTTTGGTGGGCCACTATAAATATATAACTGCCCTTTTACTGTAAAGATTATTATTTTATGCTTATTTGTGGGTATATTCATCTTTACAGATTGAAGTTTAAAATATGGATAATGCCTTAATTGTTTGTTGGAAGAAAAAAAAAGGAAGAATGAATAAGGAATTGATGTAGTTCTTTCATATTTAAAGATATAGTACAAAAAATTTAACATAATTGTGTCAAAAATCCTGTTTACTGAAGAAAAATGTGTGGCTCTAAAATTGATCCTCGAAATTTTAATAGTAAATGTTTAGTTTTTTACAATTTTTGTTATAAAATATTCAATATAAACTGTAATTTGTGTTACAATAGCATTATTATTAGAAGTCAGTAATCTAAAACCTGTACCTTTTTATTGATAATTTCTCTAGAATTTTTATATTTTGTGAGATTGGAATTGCCCTTGATAATATGTTTTTGATAATCATTTATAAATTCAGAATAATTAGGACAGAAAAAAAAATTATTTTTCAGGTAATTTGTTTATTGTAAAAATTTGTTTTATTTTAGAAATAGATCTGTATATTTCTTTATTATATTTAAAAGCCTTTTCATATTAATATTGCTAATTTGAAGGTGTTGAATATATTTTTAGAATATTTTAGTAAAATGTTAATGTTATGAGATTTATTCACTAAAAGAATAGAACATTTAACATTTTCTTTTATATTGAATTTATGAATTAGGAAATTATTTATATACTTAAAAGTGTGACGCTTTGTAAGGCTGTGGTAGCCTAGTGGTCAAGGTATCAGATCATGGCAGGCATGTCATGTATTCGAGCCCAGTACCACTAAAGACCCGCCGTGTAGGGCAGCAATTCACGTTAAATCGGCCGAGAGCTCAAATGTCTTCCTGTTATTGTAATAGTTAGGAGAGGGGGTGCCAGATCAGTTGTCCTCCTTGTCACTTGACCGTGGTTCAAAATTACAAGGTCCCTCGTCAAAAGCCTTCTTGTAGCTGAACATTGTGACGTTAATATTCACTCACTCATGTAAGCTTGGCATTTTTAAAAATTATTATTCCTTAGAATTAGTTAATAAGCTGTGTTTCTTTTATTGCTCGTGCCAAATATAAAATATTTGATTTATTTAATATTAGATGTATTTTTTTAAAGTTGCAACATAATTCAATTTTAAAAGCTATATCTTATGTCTCTGTTACTGTTTTATTCCTTATTGCCAATTTTTGTTCTATATATTAAATTTAAAATTACCATTATTATGAAAAATATACTTCTGTCTTTTTGCTGAATGCATTTCATTGTAAGGTATTAGACTATTGAATGCATAGAACTCACCGTTTAGAGACCTATGTATTGTTTTATTGTATGTAATAATTTTCCCTCTGCAACTTTTTTTAAATTTGGTGCATTCTAAGTAAAGTTGAGGGATTATTTGAAGAAAAAAAGAGATTCGAAAAAGTGCTAATAATGTGGAAATATTGGAAATTAGCAACAATCAAAAAATTTTCTTGAAAGGACAGAAGGATGACATTTTCAAAAAATCACTTTAATACAACCTTAAAAAAATTACATTTCCATTTGATTAGTGAAATGTTTAGATTTAATAATATTAATTAATTCATTAAAGACGACAAATTCAAAAGGGTTTATTTACTGTTGTTCTCTGTTGACTAAAAATTGCAAAGCAAAACAATCTCTCTTTAAAAAAGTACTTTTGGGGGAAATTGCCAAGGAAAAAAATAGCAAAAAATATTGCGATTTTTTTTTATCGAAAACATACAATAAAAAAGTGAATCAGATTTGGGAACAAAATTTTGAAACTAAGATATTTGTACAAGTAACAGTAATTGTTCAATATATTGCTCTAAACTCTTTTTACAAAAACTGCAGTAATGTATCTTATGCAAAAAATGAATGTAAGAATTGCGTAGAGTTGAACATGTGCTGAATTAGTTACAGGTGCAAAATACGTCATCAAATAGGGGGAAAGTAATGGAAAACACAAATAAAAACAACTATTACTCAAAACTTTGTTATTGATTTTGCCTTGTCTGAAAGAGCCATTAATTTTGCATTTTATTTGATGAATCTAATTCTGTTATTCCGTTCTTGAAACATGCTTTTAAACCAACACGTAAAATTTAAGAAAAAGGATTGAAAGGGTTTTCCATTTCTTTCACGTTCATAATGATGGGAGAATTGAAATTTATTTTTCTTTTGTTTCTGTTAAAAATTAACCAAGAATTGGATATTTCTTCTTATTTTTCATTATTACTAATTTTTTACAGCTATGAAAATTTATTTATTTGATTGGGATTGAAATTTTACTTAATGTCTACATTAAAATTTAGGTTTTAAAACACGCTTTGTTTTGAGGTTAACTTGGAGAATTCATGTCAAGTTCATAAAATTTTATGGGCCACGTGTTCTATTCTACATTACGAGAGTAAGTTGAAAAGTACTCTTCCTGACAATGAAAGACTGCAATTTTTGGTTAAAATATTTTTTATTCTACATAATCTCTCGTAACTTGATTGCACTTGATTCAGCTTTTCACCAACATCAGTATTCATTCTCGGAAGTGTAAGTTGGAAAAGCTGTGTAAATATTCATCCATTGCCCTCTCAGCTTCTTTGGACATGAAGCATTTTCCAGAAACATATTTTTTGCAGTTTGGGAACAGATGTAAGCACGAGGGTTCGAAATCATGAGAATAGGGACAGGGCCGGCTCTAGCAATTTTGCCGCCCCGAACAGAAATGAAAAATGCCGCCCCTCTCCCCAAAGTAAAAATAAAACTATTACTAAAAAAGATAAAAGTTGTTCATAAATGCACACCTATGAAACTTGAATATTCCTGGCGAAGAAAAAGGGAGCTAACAGTACATATATATATATATATATATATATATATATATATATATATATATATATTAAAAACTAAAACAAAAACACATAAAAAATTGCCACTGTTTTTATTTCCTTCTGACTTTTACTTCTGAAAACCTTCTGATCAATTTGTTCAGCTATTTCATGTTCGATAGCCAAGCTAAGCCATTTAATCTATCTTTCGAATTTGTGAACTGTAAGAAATTTTTTATTAATTTTAATTTTCAGAAACTAATATCTACACTTTCCAGACTTATCGGCAAAGAAAGTAAAATAAATGCAATAGCAAGATTTGAAGCAAATTCTAAAACAGAAATAAATTTTAAAATATCTATTAGGCTTTTTTTTGCCTGCTTTATTATTTGCTCAATTAAGAGCGTTTACGTCCAATGATTCTCCGTCCGTCAACATCATTTCTAAATTTTTACAGTTTTTAATTAATTAAAGTTTTAAGGGTATCTGTTAAATCATATATATTGTACAAAAATTGAAAACAATTACTGTCAGTAATTAAATTAAATATGCATTCCAAAGCATTAACTGCTTCGTCCAATGTAAAAAAAATAAAACTCTATCTTAAATTTAAATTTAGGATATTCCACCGAATCATTTTGTGCTTCATAATTAAAATACACATTTTTCCATCGAACTCTGTGACGGAAGCTTCAAAATTAGCGGAGATATCAATCTCAGTTCTTTTGCATCACAGTGCATTTTATCAAAAGTTACAACCTTAAAAAAATCTTTACAATTTCTTGAGAGTTCCATAGTAGATGGTAGATCGAAATATTTTGTTTGCACTAGCTTGCTTATTGGAATTTAATGCAATTAAAGATTTTATACCAAATAATGATGGCCATAGGAACTTGAATTGTTAAGTAGAATTTAATAATCCAGAGGCCTCATCTCTTATAGAGTTGTCAATTTTAGCATTATTATAAAAACTAAGCATCATAAATACCTCCCAATTGATAAGGGTTTAATAGCGTCTATTTAGCTTTCCCAGCTATTTACACTAAGTGGCTTTAAAGTTTTATGCCCCTTATACATATTAATAATTAAACCCAACGAAAATATGATGGAAAAAAAATAAAGTTTTTGAACTATATTAAAAAAAAGTACAGGTTTCTACGGATGCTTTTGCCATGTCAATTACATCCAAATTAGGGTTTGAAATCCCGTGTCATATTTTCAACCCCGGGATTTCATTATCCAAATCCCGGAATTCGGTTGGACTATTTATTAAGGGGATGGTGGTCTTTAAAATTGGCGAAAATCGTCCAAAATATGGGAAATTTTTTTATGTGAATTATGATTTGGGTGAGTTTACTGAACCATATGCAAGAAACCGCATGTGTCTAAGAAAATTTATTAAAAAGTTATAAGCATTTAAAAAATTTTTAATGGACCCAAAAATGTAAACAAAAGTTTGAGCAAAGGTCGTCACAATTTTTTGAGGTTTTTTTAAATATTACAATTAATATTTGTGTGTTTTAACAGCTGCAAACTTTAACTGCAACCTTTAACTGCTTTCTTTAGTGTTTGTTTACTTCTATTTGTTTTCAAATTCGAAAGTATTGCTTTTTTAAAAAAAATGCCTATCAGTGATTATTGTCAATTTCCTTGAAAATTTATCTCGGAGAAATTTTTTTTTTGCACTTAAAAGCCACAAAAAAGCTTTTAAAAACATATACAATTGTTTTGTATTTGTTTACAATGGATGCTATTTCTAGGCGTTATAGAAAACCTAAATGTATAGGCCATCAAAAAGGAGTTTGTGTGCATCCAAAATTCAGAAAAAGGGGGGGGGGATCACATTCAAATCGATTCTGATAGTACTTAGTGTCCTGAAAACTCTGGTGTTATGCCTGCTGAAAACTCACTTGTAATGCATACTGAAAACTCTATTAGCAATCAAGGTTCCCATTCTGGAGAAAAAGAACAATATTTCAATGCAAGTGCCAACAAATTTCAGATATTTCCTTCACCATCTACATCAACTTTTTGTGCTAGTGAAAAAAGTTCATATGTTTTGATGGATTTGTTTACAATGGATGCTATTTCTAGGCGTTATAGAAAACCTAAAGGTATAGGCCATCAAAAAGGAGTTTGTGTGCATCCAAAATTCAGAAAAAGGGGGGGGGGAATCACATTCAAATCGATTCTGATAGTACTTAGTGTCCTGAAAACTCTGGTGTTATGCCTGCTGAAAACTCACTTGTAATGCATACTGAAAACTCTATTAGCAATCAAGGTTCCCATTCTGGAGAAAAAGAACAATATTTCAATGCAAGTGCCAACAAATTTCAGATATTTCCTTCACCATCTACATCAACTTTTTGTGCTAGTGAAAAAAGTTCATATGTTTTGATGGATTTGTTTACAATGGATGCTATTTCTAGGCGTTATAGAAAACCTAAATGTATAGGCCATCAAAAAGGAGTTTGTGTGCATCCAAAATTCAGAAAAGGGGGGGGGGAATCACATTCAAATCGATTCTGATAGTACTTAGTGTCCTGAAAACTCTGGTGTTATGCCTGCTGTAAACTCACTTGTAATGCATACTGAAAACTCTATTAGCAATCAAGGTTCCCATTCTGGTGAAAAAGAACAATATTTCAATGCAAGTGCCAACAAATTTCAGATATTGCCTTCACCATCTACATCAACTTTTTGTGCTAGTGAAAAAAGTTCATATGTTTTGATGAATAATGATATGTGGTCTTCCCTTTTATGTAACATAAAATGTGATGAATGTGTATGTGCACATGGATGTTGAATGTAATGGTGCTTATGGTTTTTCTACAAAAATAGAACTAAAATGTAAAAGTTGCAAAAAACTACTTAATTATGTATTCTCTAGCCCTCGAGATGATGATAGCAAATGTTTCGAGGCAAATAAAATGCTCATTGAAGCTTTTCTAAACATTGGAAAACGCCATGCAACATTAGAAGTTTTCTATATGGCTATTGGCATTCATGCAATGGATAAGAAAAATTTCTCAAAATGTTTGCACAAATTGTATGAAGAAAAGTGCAGTTTCAAAAAGGACATTCTCGAAATTTCTCGGAAAGTTGCCCGAAAACACCACGAAGATTTGCTCCACACTGCTAATGGTTTTATAGACATCGCCATTTCATACGGTGGAACATGGCAGAAAAGTGGAAATTCCTCATTGTATGGAATAGGAATTGTTATCGATATTTTGACTGAGCTCACTATCGATTATAAAATCCTTTCCAAATAATGCCCAGAATGCACTACCGCAGAAAGGGATCTTGGAGAAAATAGTGCTGAGTAGTCCATATGGCACAGATCATACCAAGCAGAATTCAGCGAAAAATATGTAGAATCTTCTAATGCAATGGTGATTAAAGCTGCTGAAATTTTATGGAAAATATCTATTAACAATGGTGGTATGCGATATGTTAGCATCTTGTCAGATGGTGATGCCAAGACCTATCAACATTTATCATTATTAAATGCGTATAGTGACTGCATAAAAATTGTGAAAGAAGAATGCATCCACCATGTGGCAAAAAGGTTTGGCACAGGACTTTTCAGAGTGGCGGAGTCAAGGTGTTACTATTGGTGGACGGAAAGAAGGTAGCCACAAAGAAAACACCCTAGTGAATCTGACTAACTTTTATGGAAAAGCTATAAAAGAAAATGCACCTGATGTACAGAAAATGAAAGGTGCAATTTTAGCTTCATTGCTCATCGACAGATAAAGCACCTAAACATAGTAAATGCGCTACCGGTTTAACATCATGGTGGTTTTACCAGAGGCTAAAAATGAAAAACCTATGCCTCATGAAAACTAAGCTGTGAGAAGAAAAAATACTTCCAGTATATCCAAGGCTAGCGAACAATGAGAATGATGCAGTGTTTCAAAAACTCAGAATGCCAACGAAAGTATTCACAGTGTGATTTGGAAAATTTGTCCAAAAGAAACTTTTGTTTCTAAAAAGCGATTTGAGATGAGTATCATAGGTGGATAGAATTTGGGCTGTTTCAATAGTTGAACGCAAGGAGTGAAGTGCAGTATCTGTGGCTATTTCCCATAAACGACGCTTAGCTCAGGGTGAAATTCTAATGATTGGAAAAAGAAAAGAATTAGTAATAAATTGGCTAAATTATCTAAAATTACAAAGAACATTAAAAAAGAAGGTTGGACATAGGGTCCTGGAAAGTTTTAGTTATTTTTCTAGTGAATTTATACTGATTTGTACTAAAGTTGAAAATATTCTACCGAAAAACTGTATCATGTGAAACTATTTCATACTATTGACAATTTTTTTTCTCTCTTCAAATTATGCTTGTAAACAAATAACACATTATAAATATGTCTGCTATTAAATAAAATGGATGCTAAATAGTATCAGAACAACAAGTACAAAAGATAAGTGGAAAAACATTTTTAAAATTACATTTTCTCAAAACTTTGTTTTTTCAGATTCCCTGCGTCTCAATTTTTGACCAAATTGCTTGAAACTTCTCGTGAAAAATTCTGATAAGTACATAAATAAATCTGGGTATCCATTTGAAATTTTAATTTCATTTGGATAGTTAAATTTCATTTTTAGTGTAAGAAATCTGATTTTTTTTTACAGAAATTTAAGTTAAAATGAACAAAAACCTTTCTAAAAAATTAACCGGTGCATGAAATTGTTAAATAATACCCAGTTATGTGTAACGTGTACTAATAAACATTAATAATGTTAGACGAAGCTAAAAAAAAAATTGAAACGCGTGGAACGTTTTTAAAAAATTTAAAAATTATTTATTTTTTTTAAATTTTAAAAAAAAAATTCAAGTTCAAAATATTTTTTAAAGATATATTTAAGTTAGTTGTATTTCAGTGTACATGCTCATAATTTTCATTACTCTTAAGGTATCCGACTGGTTGCGACAACTTTTTTTTGAAAAAATGGAGATATGGGGTTTTTTTGTGATTTTTATAATTATTTGGTATATTTTAAGAAAAAAATCCTAAAATTGAAAAGAGAAAAAAAAATTATTATTATTAAAATGGGAAAAAACTGGTAAAAATTTACAAAAAATTACGTAAACGGGGCCCGCTCTGTACAAAAATTTTATAAAATACTCAATTTTTCAGTTTTGATATGTTACTTTGTTATTAATGTTTGAAGTGACCTTCAGGATAAGAGATATTTTAATTTTTACAAAAAATAGAGCACTTTATCTTAGTTGTTATACGAAATTGCTTAAAAAAACAGTGGTTATATTCACATAAGGGACTGTAAATTTTGTAATAATGCAGTGATTTATAAATCTGAAGATCAAAATAATTCTATTATACAGAACATACACAAAAAATTTCAGTAAATTATTTTAGAAACTTTTTCAGCAATCCCTGTCCCCGTTTGATTTTTTTCAAAAAAACACATTTCGTGTAAAACACATTTTAAAGTTTGAAACACTTTTTTCTAAATATTAATACTTACCTACAGGTTTAAAATTCCCCAGATTTATACATAACACCTTCCTTTTTCTCAGATAATGCACAGCTCCTTTTTTTAAGTCATCTGAGTTTTTTTCTCTTGTTTTTTGTAGTTGGCAATGAATGTCTCTCCGAGTCGACAATTCTTTCGTCATCAACGCTTGAATAGCCCTTCACAATGAAACAATCCATCGGGATGTGTAAATGTTCCAACACGGAAAGAATCCCTTTAGATCCATCATTGAACTGTAATACAGCTAAGAATGCGCCAAATTGTAATGTCAGAAGTTCAAAAAAAGTTTCTTTTGGGATTATGCTCCACAAAACACCATTAAAACTTTCATTGGCATTTTGGGTCTTTCCATGCAAACATTTTTCGAGAAGTGATTGATCACATAAATCCATATAGGTGTTTTTCACCGTGTTCAATACAGCAGTTGGTAAGCCAGATGTTCTATGTTTATGCAGTTTTCCTTCTTGCTTGGCCTTTTGGTATTTGCACCACGTATCGGATCCAGAAGGGCATTGTCCATGCATGGGTTTTTTGTCGGTTGAGCAGCAATGACTGCCGTCTGCATGTTAGACAAATTGCCGACATTACTTCGAATAGCAATTCCAAAATAATTTTGAAGTGTGTCGATAAATTTGTCGGTCAATTTGCCTTTCCCACCTAAACCTTTTGTGGATTTCTTCAGCTTTCGTAAACGAGAGCCAACTCTCTTCTGCACATGTCCTATGCACTCATATTTAGTTATGCTCTCAATACCATACATGTCTTTCACATTATTGAACGCCTTTGAATCCCCATCTCTGTAGTAAGATGTATATCGAAGACTACGGTTTGCTTCAGACCTTTCAAAAATCCTATAAGCACCGACAGTTTCCATATTAGAAGCTGATCCTTTGTGATTTTTACAAAAATGTGACACTACGCATTTTTTGGAGGGTCCCGATGTTTTTTCGTTTTTTGTACACACTCGACAATATTGACTGAGCACTTCAATGTCTAATATTTTACCAGAGTCCACAGAAATTGCCGAAACACATCCATTCAGTGAAGAGTAGCCACGTTTTTGCCATGTACCATCTACACTAACGCCACACTCATTTGAACATTCCGCAATGGATTTTGCTGACTCCAACATAGAACTGTTTGCAGCTTGTGACGTAGCATGCAGCAACTTAATTTCATGTTGTCTGTATGTACATTTTGAAAGATAAGGAATATTCAGCATACTGAACAGTTTCTTTCCAGCTGAAAATCCTTTGCCAATAACTCTCATTCCAAAGACGAGAAGAAGGTTTACTGTATTTAAATTATTCACCTTTGATGTAGAAGTGAATCCTTTTGAAAATGAACATTTCTTACACTTGAGACACAAATTTGACTGCAAACCAAGTCTTGAATATTCAACCAAGTACAGTTCTTGATCAAAACAAACAGGGCAAGAAAGAATAGAGAATATTGATACCAGTATTTCGATGTCGAAAATTCTATTACCAGAAAGAGTTCCGGTATCAACATTAAATAAAGTGTCGCTTAATCCTCTTCCCAATTTTTCTGTACCAATACTTCCATCACTAACTTTCTTTTGAGCAGTGCGGAAATTACCATTAAACTTTCGATTCTTTGGACGTATTTTTCGTCCATGTCCCATGGCAGATATTTGAAGAATAATTAAAAAGCAGTTTTATCAAATACGAAAATCAAAATGAACCTGTTTCAGTAAAAACTAGAATGAAAAAAGTTAGCAGTGATATCGAACGTTAAGAAGTAAATAAACAAATATCCTGAAATTGCCAGATTTGAAAACTCCTTTTATAAAAAAAAAAATAAGTGAGGCTTCTTAATAACGTTAAACAAAATATTAAAATATACTTTACTTCAAAATATATTTTTGAAAAAGTGGAAAGAAACCAAAAATAGTTTCAGTTTTAGTTTCAGAATGCCACTTCCGGTCGGCAGTTACCAACTGGAAGTGTCATCTGCTTGTACTAAAACAGTTGTAACTTTTGTTCTAGTGAACGAAAAATAAAAAACTTGGTAATTTTATAAAGCTAATAAGTTGGTCTACAAAATAGAATCATAAAATGTTTTTGTCAATATTTGACCAAATCCCCGATTTTAGGGTAGTCGGATACCTTAAATAATATTTTTTTAAAAAAGTAT
This sequence comes from Trichonephila clavata, assembly GCA_019973975.1. Lineage (NCBI taxonomy): Eukaryota > Metazoa > Arthropoda > Arachnida > Araneae > Nephilidae > Trichonephila > Trichonephila clavata. The sequence goes on from BMAO01027387.1 coordinate 15,288, forward strand.
TTGAATGTCCACTGTCCCCTTAAATATACTTACATATTAGCGTAGTTGAAATTGCAAAATAAAACTGAAAATATAATTAAAAATTGATTTAATATTATTTTAATAAAACAAATAAAAAAATTTATTCATCACGAAAAACAAATAAAAATAGTACATAATGAAATTTAAAAAAAAAAGCATTTCTTCATTTCTTGTGTTTCTGTAAATAAGCTTATGAAAACACAGCTCCTCCAGCATGAGATTGAGTGAGAGAATATTAACGTCACACTGATTAGCAACACGAGGGCTTTTGGCAACGGTCCACGTAATTTTGAACCATGGTCAAGTGACGCGGACGACACCTGAGCTGGCGACCCCCTCTCCTAACTACCACACCACACCAACGGGAGGATGTTTGAGCTCTCGACAGATTTAACGTGCATCGCTCCCCTACACAGCTCCTCCAGCGTTTCATCATTAGAACGGGTTTTTATTTTTGTTACAAATTACCCTGCCATCGAAAAAGGCATGCTTGAATTCTTTACTAAAAGGTATTATCGTCATTAAATAGGGGTAAGTTCTTTTTAGGTAGTCACCACGTCTCCCTCTATTTTAAAAAAAAGAGACATTTATTTTTGAATTTTTGATGACAATATCTCAAATTTAATAGACTGCATTGGTGCATATACCTCTTTGATAACTTTATTTTGTTCTTCTGCTACACTTAATGATTATTTTAAATAAATTGATCCAGTTATTGAATTAGAATGTGAATCAATTTCAAGTGTCCCCTCATTTGAAATTGAAGGTCCAGTTGCATGAGCTGTTAGTAATTCAATGGGATTTGAAGTGTCTGAAGTCTTCCATACCTCCCAATATATCCCATACGTGCTCCTACGTGGGAAACGAAGGAATCGGGGAGCGATTGGCTTAACTTTTAATCGACAGCACAAATTATCAAGAAAAGTGTTAATATTTGTATAAAATTTTATATATATGTGTGTGTGAAAAGCCCATGGGGTTAATGGTAATTATTAAACTTTTCCCTTAACTTGCTATTCTTAAATTAATTATAAAATACATTGTACAGTAAAGATACATTTACAAGAGTAAATGTAAATTTTATTTTTTAATATGTCTGAATGCATTTTGTTTATTTTCAGTAAATAAATAATTTTTTAAAGAAATTTTTTTTTTGACTTTTCATTATGCTTACGCCTTGTAGAGTTATCACGCCCCCCTAAGGAGGCGCGTCCCGCAGTTTGAGAAACGCTGGCTTATATTATTGTGTAAGCATTGCAGTGAGCCACTTAGATCTTTGCGACGTTCACCCATATTGTGCATATATATTGTCTTACATATAGTACTTATAACTGCGCAAACAAATTCGACGTACATATTTCATAAACAGGATATAAATTTTTGAAAAATTAAATTCTTAGGAAAACATTATGAGAAATTTTTTTAAATATAATTCAGAAAAAAATTAAATCCCGGAATTAGTTATTTTTATCCCGGGATTTCCGGATTAGAAAAATCACCGGGATTCAGGGGTTTCGGAATTTCAAGATCCCGAGGTTTAGAAATTCTGGGATCCTGGGGCTGAAAACCCTACTAGATATCTTCCAAAAATTCTAAATGCCTCTTTCCAAGTTAGCTGACACTGGACATCCTGGGGGGGGGGGGAGAAATGTCCGTTTTCTGACCGTATTCGCCATGGGGAGAAAGTTACAGATGAAAATAAGAGAAAACATGTGAAATTTCACGGTTTTACATACACACTCGCCTCGAACCGTTCAAGGTTCAACATATAATAAAACTAACATTAACCATATACAGTACAAAAGAAGTAAATAAGATACATTAAATGTAATACAAGATGCACAATACATTGAAAAATTTTTCAAAATATAAATTCAGACCAAAATTAAATCCCGGGATTAGTTATATTAACCCCGGGATTTGAAAAAACCACCGGGATTTCGGGATCCCGGGGCTGCAAACCCTAGTCCCAATTTAAAGAGTGGCTACTACATGGCTCATAGATTGTTCACGGATTTAATGTTCTTATTTTAAATTGAACCCTTGATTTCTCGCCTTTCATATTCACTCCGCTATTGAAGGCCTACCCCCGCATATCTAGCAAATTTATCCGTAATTTTTTTTAAGTTTCTCAACTTTTAAATTTGAAAGTTCTCTTCCAGTTAATCTTTCAACTGGACAAGGAAACAAAAAAACTGGCATTAGTTTTAATGATAACTTCGTTAGAATTAGATTTCTCAATATATGTATACCTTACCATAAATGTCATTTGTTCGATCTTGCTGGTATCAGGGGCGCAATCTAAAATTATCGAATAATATTTAGCTTGTTTAATTTGATGAACAATGTATAATTTATTATTCTCATATAAAAGAGAAATTATCTCGTTCTGAATATTTTTCCTAATAATGTACTTTAACTTCTTCCAAATTTTCCATAACAAAAAAAAAGTATTTTTAAAATTTGTTCCAAATGCCGCCCCCAAAATTTGCCGCCCCTGATAGGGACGATGACCTCACAAATTGTACCTAGAGAATCCCACAGTTTTCCCATCACCAACACACCTTTGTGCACCCTTATGTTGTCCTGTTAAAAGATGTTTTTTTTTCTTCTTCTTCAAGGTTGGCTCACAAATTCTGGCATCCAGCTGGTCAAGAGGATTGGAGTAATATTCACTTGTAAAAGAGAGTTGCTTTTTTATCTTTTTCAAGGTAATTTATGTACCTTGTTCAAATTTTCAATCATTCATAAAATACTTTTTATCCGTCCATTCAAGTTTAAATACATTTTTTAAACTTGCTGTCGATGAATATTGATGTTAATACAGTTTTTTCAAATATTAACTTATTAATTAAATTTAAAAATAAATAAATAGTTACGAAGAGAAACAATAGTCAACAGCATGTATAGAAAATAAAATTGTTCGTTGGGTCACTGTAGCACAATGGATAGCACATTGGACTTCTAATCCAAAGTTGGTGGGTTCGAATCCCGCCTGAAAATGCCTAATTTCTTAGAATGTCATTTCTGTTTTATTGTACTATTTTAATAATTAAAATTAATGAATGAATAAATTGTAACACACAAACAAAAATACACCAACACCCTATATAGAAAAAAAATGAAAATTGCAACAACAAAAAAAATCACTTTCCATTTTGTCACTTAATATTGTGATTCTGTCATATGTATATACGGGATGTCTTCAGAAACAGAGGCTTTTTCATGCTTCAAAATACGCCAAAAACGCCAAGCAGCGCGAGTATCATTCAAATGTGTCTGCTCGTCTGTTGGATCTTCTTACGTCTGACTGCGTCACTAAGTTAGAGTAAAAGAGTTAGAAATTGTGGGGTTCCACCAAAAAAAAAAAAAAAAAGAGTTCGAAATACAATTACAACTTTTAAATAGAATGCATTAAAAAAATGAATTTTTAATATTTGTTTTGGGCTTATATCAGGGTAGAAATTTTGAACTAGTGTTTGAACATTATTTTGATTTTAGTTGAAAAGATTAAGATATAAGAAACTTTTTGTTTGTATATTAAGCGCTCAAAAACAGTTCCATTACACATACAATTCTTTTTTTTTTAAATAAAATTTCTAATTTTCTTTTGAAACAATTAGTATTGTTTTTAAAGTAAGGAGATCTCGTTATATTTAAACATGAAATAAAAATTGTTGAAATTTATTATATATATATATATATAAAATAGTATTAAAAATATATAAATAAACTTAATTTTTAAAATTTTTTCTCTCTTATCTTTATTTATTATTGCATACTACGTTTATTTTCTATAAATCTATTTATATATATATATTTTAAGTTTTTACATTTTATTTTTTTCAACAAAACTATTTTCTACTTATACTGTGTATCTTCATATACTGTTGTTTTGAAAATTTTTACGATTAAACTTTTTTATAAATACTATATACATATATATTTATGTTAGTATTTCTAATATCTTCAAAAAACTATTTTTTACTACTCTTTATTTTAATGTTAAAAATTAATATTTGATTTACACAGATATGCAAATAAATTTTAAAAAATGAAAAGCTTATTTTGACCGCAAAATTTATTTCAATAAAAAATAATTAACAGATTTTTCTTCGTTTATTTTTTTTTAAATGTTGAAGCTTTTTAAATAAAATATTAATAAAACTTTTCAATTTCTCTAAATTGTTATTTTTTTCTATAATTACCTTGAATCGAATTATGTATGCACTGCCAGTTTTCATGAGCAGCTTGACCACTAGGCCGTGGTAGCTTAATGGTCAAGGTCACCCGCTCGTAGCTGGCGTATCATGAGTTTGAGCCTGGTACCGCTGAAGACCCGCCCTGCAAAGGAAGCCGATGCACGTTAAACATGTCGAGGGGTCCAATTCCGCCCATTGGTGTGGTGTGGATGTTAGGAGAAGCGGGTGATAGCTGAGGTGTCGTCCTCAAAACATGACTATGGTTCAAAATTATGAGGACCTTCACCAATAGCGTTCGTGCAGCTTCATAGTGCGATGTAAAAAAACTCTCTCTCTTTCTTACTTTCTTAAATAATGTTATTAACAATTATTACATTTGTTTTAATTTAAAATTTATTGTTTGATATTTAATTATTGGAAATGCTATCTCTACACATTTTTAAGAGGAAGAGGATGACGGAAGATGGTACATCGTTCCCTAACTGCCACACCACATTCACAATGAAGTGATAAGAGTCAAAATTAAATGTTATCATCCTTTGCATTCGGTTTTTCAAAATGTATTTATACAAATACAAAAGTAGCTTTAATGTTATTCTTTAAAATGCAGCAATCTTTCCAATATAAAATTTGGGAATATTTCTAAAAAATTCTATATTCGTTTTTTTTTTTTTTTCAAAAACTGCCGCAAAAAAAAAATACGTTCGTGTTTTATATGTTTTCTCAAATTTTATTTTTAAAATTAATGGGGCTTTTTAGTTTTTATTATTTAAATACATTTAAAAAATTTTATTTCATTTTTAGTTAATAAACTATGTATAGTTTGAAAATAATTCATTTTATATGAGTACTGCTGGCTGCGAAAGCTGTATAAAAATTCAAATTTGCAATAATTATCGAGTAATTGTCAATTTAATTGATATTGTCAAATTTACTTCATTATTGAATTTTTTATGCAGGAATAATTGTGCTTCAGAATGAGGAAAACTTGCCGTCAGAGCTGGCTACAAGAAAGAAAGAAAATTTTTACTACCACTTTGGAACACTTATTATCAACAAGAAAATTAAATGCAAATGTTATTGAATTTCATTAATTCAACATTTTCAAAGGAAGATTATTATAAAAAGGAAATATATTAATTAATGAAGATGGATATCTTGACTTTATAATTTCAGACAAAACTTTAATTTCAATCCAGATAGTAAAGAATATTTTAATTAAAGTGCAATTGAATGGTTTGTTTATATATATATATATATATCAAACATAAATCCATTTATTTTGTTAAATAGATTTATAGTGTAAGTATAGCAATTTTTTGTGTATCTGAATCCAACTTATTGGGATTCTTCATTAACTTCAAATATAAGAGAATGTATTCATTACAAGTAATTCTTAGCAGTGGCGCGTACGCACACAAGGGGAGGGTTTGAGAGTTCAATTCCTACTTGGACCAAGTTTTTAATTTACGCCATAGAGCTTATGCCTTCGCGCTTTGGTCTACGTGTTTTTTACCCCTCTAACCCCCCCCCCAAAAGAGGTATGTGCACGCCACTGATTCTTAGACTGAATTATAAAACAAGTTTAAAAGTATTATATATTTTAGTTTCAACATCGTATAAATATTCAGAAAGAATTCAATTACTCCTTTCAACAGAAAAATTAGATTTTCACTTAAAAAAAATCAAATTTATACTTTAATTTTAGTTTTTTAAATGTATCGTTTATGTTATCGTTTATGTTATCGTAATGTTATCCCTTTCCCATAAATTTCAAAAATTTTGCTAAAAGTGAAAAGATATGTACACAATGGCGCACACAAGGCGCACATTATCCCCCCCCCCATTTATCAGTTGATGATAATCCTATATGTATATAATGCAAAATTTAATTAAGTACTTGTAATTAATAATTTATTTTATTAATTAATTGATATAATTCTTCATGATGAATTAACGTAAGCAAAGCTTAGCAGCGAAATTTAATGTCGATGAGGCATAGTAATAAAGCAGTTTCGTTAAAAACATTTTTTATTCTTTCAATAATTCAAGTGAAACTTCTCGCCACTGAAGCAAATAAAAACATTTATGTTAAAAAAAGTATAATCATCAAAATATAATATTACCAAACTTTGGTTTAACTGATTCGAACCATCTTAAAAAATACTGAGCAACAAACCAGTTGCACATCTCATATGCCCCCAATCGAAGAGCAAAATCACCTCGTCCGAAACCGACGATCTTTTCTCAACCAACCTCTGTCTCCTTAAATACTTCCACGAGCCAAGTTAGTTAAATTTACATTGTAGCCGTTGCCAACTACAAATCTCGAAACTCGCACAAAGGTTGGGTTCGAATCAGTTTATTTACTTGAGATCATGGCGCGTGGTTGGAAAAACTTAAGGACCATAAAAATTCGGATCCTAAAATAATTTTTTTTTTCAAATGTCTAACAATCGGCCCCCTTTTTCCAACCTCCGCACCATTATCTCTTACAAATCAGTAATATAATTTCATTTTATAAAAATATGTTGCATACAATACTTTATTCACAATATCTTTATTGCAAGAGACAAATATTTTGATCTAAATAAACAAAGTTCCATTCTCTTAAATAGAAAATAGTTTTCTACAAAATTCTATTAATTTTTCCTTTATCATGGGTTTAGTAAAAATATCTGCCAAATTACTTTTGGTACTAACATATTTAATTTGAAAAACCTTGTCTTTTATTAAATTCCTTAAGAAATGGTAACGAACATCGATATGTTTCGTTCTATAATTTTCTACTGGTGAACTGGAAAAACTTATAGCAGCTTGATTGTCACAGAATATTACATTTTCACATAATTCCAAATTCAAACTTTTATTATTAATTATATTCTTTAACCAAATAAATTCCTTTGCTGCTTCCGTTAAACTAACATACTCCGCTTCCATAGTAGACAGACTAACGGATTTTTGCTTGAAAGTTCGCCAGGAAATTGGAGTTTCGTCAATGAAAGTTATGAATCCTCCCATCGACACTCGGTCATCCCTATTTGTAGCAAAATCTGAGTCTGAGTAACATCTTAATTTTAGTGATTTAACTTTTGAAAGTTCCAATTTATATCTTTGAGTGTATTTTAAATAACCTAATAATCTCAATAAACAATTCCAATGTTTTATTCCTGGGTTTGATTGGAATTGGGATAGTACATTCACTGCATACATAATATCAGGTCTTGTGCGTATAGCAATAAATGACAAGGATCCTATTAAATTTCTATAAGGAAACGTTAAAATTTCTTCGCTAGTTTTGGGGCGAATCTAATTTGGAAAGAATTTGACCTTTTGATATAGGCAATGAACTTACAGGATATTTATATTTTTCATAAATTTTACATAATTTCTGAATGTAAGATTTTTGATGTATAAAGAGACCATCATCTTGTTCTTCAAATTCTATTCCTAATAATTTCTTTGTTTTACCCAGAATCTTTAAATCAAAATTTTTCTGTAATAATTTTATTACAAAATTTACGTTTTGAGTTTCTCTACCAAATATTATGATGTCATCTATATAAAATAATAGAATTACATTATTTTCAAACATATATACACAATTAACCCACTCTGATTTCTTAAATTTCAATTTAATTAATTTATTTTCTAATTCCAAAAACCACTGTCGGCCACTCTGGTGAAGACCATATATTGCCTTATTTAACTTACACACTTTGTTAGTATCAGTTTCATATCCAGTTGGTTGCTTCATAAAGATAACTGTATCTAAATTAGCATATAAATAGGCATTAGTGATATCTACTTGAACATGCATCCATTTCCACAAACATACACAGATAGTGAAAAATAATCTTACAATAGTAAAGTTAACAACTGGACTAAATACCTCGTCAAATGATTCGCCTTTTAATTGTGTGTTACCTTGCGCAACTAAGCGAGCTTTGTATCTAACTATTTTATTATTTTCATCACGTTTTACAGTATAAACCCAACGGTTTCCTAAAATTTTTATGTTGTCTGGAGGATCAACCAAATCCCAAACCTTGCGTTCCTTCATTATGTTTATCTCCCTATCCATTGCATCATGCCATTTAGATGCTTCCCTGGATCTTATTGCCTGTTTATAACAGTTAGGAATATCTACTTCAACCATATTAACTTCCTGGGATTCAGTATCTTCCTTTCTAAAATCAAACAAACTCGGGTCATAATGAATGTTATTCTTATTACAGTATCGTTCTATCTCGTTAAAAGATCTCAAACGGGTTGCTGTCCCTTCGATACCATAATATACGTTGGATCCAGTTACTTCCCTACCTATATTTCTAATCCACTTAACCTCTGAACATGGGATTAAGCTACGATTATCAGAAGATAAATCTGGTTTTTCAAATGATGTTGTGGGAGTTTCTGTACTTGTCTTTGAAACTAAACGACTCGCTAACGAATCTCTTACAGTATCAAAATCGTCCTCCTCATCATCATAATCAGGAAAGTTTAAATCAAGTCTGGGATAACCATTAGTTTTCGGTTTAAAATCAATTCCTTTCCTATATTCATCGAATCTTACATTAATAGTCTCGACTAATTTATTTTCTTCTATTAACCATATCCTATAACCTTTAGTACGCTGTGCATAGCCCATCATAATTCCTATTTTTGCACGCATATCGAATTTCTTTCTAATCTGTTTTGGAACGCCAGCATATGCCAAACATCCAAAAGGTTTTAGATGCAATATTGATGGTTTTCTACCTGAATATTTTTCGAAAGGGTTTTCTCACTGTCTTTGTGACAAATTCTATTCCACGCATAAGTGAAGCAAAGTAATGCTTCTCCCCAAAACTTGTGTGGAACTTCACTCGACTTAAGCAATGCTTTAATGCCATCTACAGCGGTTAAATTGTATCTCTCCGCTACCCCATTCATTTCCGGCGTATATGGATTTGTTACCTCGTGCTTTATACCCAGTTCTGCCAAAAAGTATCCATATCTTTATTACAAAATTCTAGTCCGCCATCAGTTTTAACTGCTATTAATTTTCTATTTAGAAAACGTTCTGCTCGTTTCTGAAATCTTATAAACGTATGAAATACGTCCGACTTTTTCTTAATGGGAAATACAGTCACTTTTCTCGAGTAATCGTCAATTATACTCAAGAAATATTTATTACCGCCTTGACTTTCAGTTGGCATTGGACCACAAAGATCCATATGCAACAATTCCAGTGGACGTTTTGATCTTACGGCCCCCGTCTTTTTAAAGGAAACTCTCTTGGACTTGGCTAATTTACATGGAATACAAGGCGACTTATTATCAGCTAAACGTGGGAGACCTCTTACACTATCATTTTTACTAGTTTTTATCAAGTAATCGTTATTAATATGGCAAAAGCGTTGATGCCATATTTCAATTGATCCGCATTTTGTTTTGTCAGTTGCATTAACAACTGAATTTATTTCTGTACTCTTGGGTAAAATATAATGGTCAGGCTTAAAAAAATACAAATTTTCGTGGCGTGTCGCCGAGAACAACTTTAGCCAGTCTTTATTGAAAACGTTAATTTTACCCTTGCTACCCACAAAATGCGCACCTTTACTTTCTAATCTGGAACCGGATATCAAATTTCTTCTTAACTTGGGACTAAATAAAACATCTGAAAAAGTTATTTCATGAAAACTATCCTTATATTTTACCAAAAATTTAAGTTTACCGATTCCCTCTATTGGACAACTTTTATCCTCCGTTGCTAACGACATTTTCATGTTAGATATTGGTCTAAAATCTAAAAATAAACTCTTGTCATTACAAAAATGACTCGTGGCAGCCGTATCTATTACCCAAACACCTTTATCAGAGTTTTCCTCAAATAAGTTACAATTAGTAACAAGGTGCTTATTTAATTCTATAATACTACATTCAGCTTCACAAAATCTTAAATTTATATTAAACTCTGTGTTATAAGTTTCACTTGCAGTTGAAGGAGGCTTTTCTCGAGACTTTTTCTCTTTACAATTTACTTTAAGATGCCCATATTTATTACATAAATAACAAGGACCTATCATCTTACTAGACCGTTTTAAATGTTTGGTAGTTTTACAGTTAAATACCTTACCGTCCTTTTTCTGATATTCTGTTTTACCACTTGGATCTGCAGGAGTTGCAGTCGTACCACCAGGAACTGTATTTACATTTCTAGGAACTTTGCTCAACTTCTTTGATAGGAAATTGCTGAAGTAAACGGTCTCCGTTTTATCCAAGTCTTGCTTCATAAGTTGAAGACGATTGGCTTCCAATATCAGCTCCGCTTCAATTTTGACAGCTGTGAAGTCCTCTTCTTTCCATCTGTAAATTTGTTGTACGGTAGACTGGAATTCCTGAGGAAGCCACCTTATTAATTGAAACCCTATGTAAAGGTCGTCCAATTTATGACCCGCCTCTTGCAGCCTGGTTGCCGCCGTTTTTACTCGAGATATGAAGATTCCGACATCTTCCCCTGGTTGGTATCTTGTTCCGAAGAATTCATCCAAAAGCTGGATAACCCTGGCTCTTGTAACTGGTTCAAAGTGATCCTTTAATATTTTCCATGCCACTACTCCATCAGTTGTGTCTATTATCAGATTCTTCAGATCTGAACTGATGCTAGTGTAAATCAGCGTATAGCATCGATCTTTCCGTAGTTGGAAGTCACACTTTTCCTTGTAGGTTGCCCCTTCATCAGGTTCCTCCGGCTTGGTCTGTATAATAAATTGCCAGCAACCATAATGCATTAAGATTACTTGCATATCATGTTTCCATGTGTTCCAATTATTTTGGGTTAACACAGGAATCTGATTGTTCACTTCCATATTCAATACTCTATTTAATATACCAGCAACTGAAGTTCTTCAGAAATAATTCTATACTGGAACAATATTTAAATGGACAAAGTTCATGTTCTGGTTCAACTGCTTAACCTGCCTCGACATAGAGCGTGGCCTGGGCCCATAACCACTATGATATAATTCTTCATGATGAATTAACGTAAGCAAAGCTTAGCAGCGAAATTTAATGTCGAGGAGGCATAGTAATAAAGCAGTTTCGTTAAAAACATTTTTTATTCTTTCAATAATTCAAGTGAAACTTCTCGCCACTGAAGCAAATAAAAACATTTATGTTAAAAAAAGTATAATCATCAAAATATAATATTACCAAACTTTGGTTTAACTGATTCGAACCATCTTAAAAAATACTGAGCAACAAACCAGTTGCACATCTCATATGCCCCCAATCGAAGAGCAAAATCACCTCGTCCGAAACCGACGATCTTTTCTCAACCAACCTCTGTCTCCTTAAATACTTCCACGAGCCAAGTTAGTTAAATTTACATTGTAGCCGTTGCCAACTACAAATCTCGAAACTCGCACAAAGGTTGGGTTCGAATCAGTTTATTTACTTGAGATCATGGCGCGTGGTTGGAAAAACTTAAGGACCATAAAAATTCGGATCCTAAAATAATTTTTTTTTTCAAAATGTCTAACATTAATGATAACTATTAAATTCAGTAATTTGTTTTTTTACTGTTATTTGTTGACAAAATAAGAAAATTAATGGTTTTGTCTTGAGGTATGATACAAGTTGGAGAACTTTCTACATGGACCCTTCCCTCCTTGAAAAATGTTTGTATGCGCTACTGTATGCTCACATTAGATTTTGTTACAAATAAGTTTTTTTTTAAATTTACGATGTTTTGATCGAAATAAAATATAAATTTAACTAGAAATTTTTGTTTATTTGAAAATAACTTTATTGAGGTGTGCATCAAAATGAGTAGAAAATATTATTGCTGTTATTAAAAAAAGAAACAGCAATGATCATTTGTTTAAGTGGGGTCAAAAGAAAAGTTAATGATTTTCACACAAAAGAAAAAATTTAATTGTTTGAGCTTTTTCTAATTTTAATTATTTTGCTTATTTCAAAGTGAAAATCCTTCGAGATTTAATCTCTTTTATTATGCTTTAAGTTTATTCAATATTCTGGTATTTGATTTTTGATAGTTTTACA
>BMAO01027388.1:0-25540 GCA_019973975.1 Trichonephila clavata
ATTCATTTTAAAGCTTTTATTTAACTTACAATGTATGTATGTATGTATGTATGTATGCATGTATGTATGTATGTATGTAATTTGTTCGGGTGGAATCTTGCAACTGAATTTTGAAGCTGATATCTTCCTCCCATTGAGCTGAAATTTTGTATACACGTTTAGTTTGGATGACAATGCATGTTTTGACCATTTATATTCCGATATTGCAATTAATTAAAAAGATATTAATTAAAAACGTTAAACTAGTTTTGGGCGCCAACTTGGATATATCTGCATTGTTGTAATAATTTTATTGTTACAACAATGACAAAAGTTGGCGTCGAAAATCGGTTTTCAGCCAAACTGGAATTTCATAACGTTGCGCTATTGACAGTATTAATTAACTTTGTCTAAAAAATAATTACATTTCTACAACGTAAAAACAATCTAATTTCTAGAACGTGTGCAATTTTTTTACAAATTTCTATCTATTTCCTTGGATTTAAATTCAAAACAAAAAAGTAGAGCTATTTTTCAAGTAGATTGGTACTTTGTATACCTTTTTCAACGCTGCCAAGTTAAACTGAGATGGGAGTATTGAAGAAATTCTTTAAATAATTTATCTAACTTTAATCTATGAAACTCAGACAAAAAATAATTACAGAATCGGAAAGATCATTTTTTTAATGTATCTTACCCATCAAAAAGGAATCCGCTAGGAAAACAATAAGAGAAAAATATTATCTAGAAATGCAATATATTTTCGATTAAAAAAAATAATTTTACAATAAAATAAAGTAATTTTTTAAAGAATTTTTTAATTTTAAGCCTACGAGTAATTTAAATATACCTCATTTTATCACCAGTAATCTAAACACACACTACGACATGTGCCTTAAATTTAATTACAAATAGAATCTGTTAATTTTATTTGAATTTAATTATTGATTTTTTCAAAATCAAGTTTCTAAAGATGATCTGAGCAATTAAAAAAAATAGATTCTTACGTAGAAGATATTCAATGTCCAGCAAAAATTATCATTATTTGATAAAACTTTCTTTTTTGATTACAAAATGCGTTTTTAGTCTTAAGCATTTTATTGATTAATACAAATATTTAAACGCCTTTTGAAGTTTTTAATAAACAATTCAAATTTTCTTCTAATATGTTAGAGAAATACATCCCTTATCTTCAAAATATTTCAGATAAATAATATATTCTTTAAGTTTTTCAAAATAGTCAAAATTTTAATTAAACATTTAATAACTTTGTCATTTATGAAGATAATCTCACTAAACCTTTTTTTCGTGTGTAGAACAATGTTAGCCAAAATCTGCATGAAGATTGAAAAAATTGCTTAAAAATTACGGATTTAAAAAAATTGTGTTTTTAGTCTAATACCATTTGCGAGAATTAATTCAGCTAAACCAGGGATGGGGCGAACCAGCGTTCAATGAGTTGAACAGGCTGAGAAACCCGTCCAGCGATAACTAAAAAGTAAAAAATAAATTAAATGTAAAAAAACTTTTTTAAGAACAAGCCTTTATTTAAACGCGCTAAAAAGAATAAAATAAACTTTTCCTTTAAAACTTTTTTTACTATCAACTTATAACGTCATTACACAATTTATATGATATAAAAGCTTGTCGCGAGATTTACCTATGTAGATAAACAAGTAAAATAAATAACTTGACCTGATTGATTTTGGTTTTTAAAATTCAAACTAAGTAAATATGAGTACTTAAATATTGCGACAAGCTTTTATATCATATAAATTGTGTAATGACGTTATAAGTTGATAGTAAAAAAAGTTTTAAAGGAAAAGTTTATTTTATTCTTTTTAGCGCGTTTAAATAAAGGCTTGTTCTTAAAAAGTTTTTTTACATTTAATTTATTTCCTTGTATTTCTATTAAAAAATCGTTTACGCAGCTACAAAATGAGGTGTAAGAAATATACGATTGGTTAACGGTTCACTGATGCCATTCAGAGTGATAAAATACTTGACAGATGGTTGCATTAAAGAGATAAGATGACGCATAGCGTAGCGAAGGAAAGATAATATTCTTGGCCAGAATTATTGAAAACTGTTTCTTTTTTACCAACATTTCAAGGACTGATGGATATTGATTATACTGGTTGCTATGGGAACATTATATTATTTGATTGGAGTGCCAGTAACTTTTATTTCAAATAAATTTGTCAAAAAGCTTTTTATTTCGATTGGTGAAATCTCCATTAAGCAACAACTTGCAGAAAAGGAGACTCATTATTTTTTGGAGTTGCACGTTTGTATTGCAAATGTTTATGTAAAAGTTACCCATGTATGGAAATATTTAAAGTTTTATTTATTATCATTATATTAGCAAAACAAACCTTTATGTGTTGCTGCAATCAATTAAAAAATTAGCTTATTTGATTGAAACAAAATATTTTATAATTACTGAAAGGGATGCAAACAACTTAAAATTTTATTTTACCACAGGATCAAGGGGAAAAAGTCAAAGAAAATGAAAAACTGTAATTTTTTTCGTAATTTGTCTGTTATTTTTTGAAGGTATAAGAAAAATTATGTATCAATTAGTCACTAAATGTGAAAGTAATTGCAGGAATTCGAATATATACGCATGTATAAATTTGAAAAAGCATTTAGTTTTTATACTAGTCCAAATCTAAGAAGAATGCAGTAAAAATAGAAAATGTCTTTTTTTTATTCTTGAAAACACTAATAAATGCTACAGTATTATATTCTTGAAATTTTCTCTGTATTTAGTTTTTTCAGTAGAAAAAGTTTTCTAAAGATCTTTTTTAGCTCATGTAAAAAATAACAATTTTACCCCGAAATTCATCATGGCATCGTACCTGAAGCCATGATGAATTTCGTGGGCCTCGATCTGACTACGTCTGAGAGGTGGCATTAGCAGCAACAACACATAACAGCTTTTTTATGAAATCAATGTGAAATGTTTGTATGTTTTTTGTTTATTTTTTCTCTGCTTCTTTTGCCCACATGCAAAGAAAATGCCATTATTATTATTTTTTTATCTTAAAAAAGCCCAGAAAGGCTTTCATAAACTTAAGTTCTTAAAGATACCTTAAAAATTAACATTATTTGTAAAAATAAACGAGAGATTTAAGAATTCATTACTAAATGAGTAAAAAGTCTTCCAAAACATTCTGGGGAATGTAATGTTTTTTTAAAAAATAGTATCAAGTTAAATACATTTTTAGGATTTCATGAATTTGAATATTTCAAAATATTTATGAGATTAACCTCCAACGTCTTTTGAAATATATTAATACCGTATTTCCTCGAAAATATTCAAAAAAATAATGCTAATTATTCAGTAATGTGGTGCTTTTAATTCTTCTGGTGAATAATCCAACTGTGATACCAATACTAGGGTAGCAATCCATTTACGGATGATGCCTTCCAACTAAGGAAATAATAGTTGTGGAGACCTGATACTTACGCTTCTTAGCATTTACTTCGTCTACCAATTGAGTGAGACCATCGCTCTCTAATTGTCGTTTACTAACCGTTCGAAGATCCAACATCTCTTTGTAGAAAGCTCTAATTTTCTTACTCCTGAAGTCTACGAAAAGTTTTTTCCTGTTCTCGACGGAACTTCTAGAACGTTCCGCAATTGTTTAATTGTAATTGATAGAATCGCTTTTTTCAATTCCTACTATTAGCTTACACTCTCTCTCTCTCTCTCTGTATAATATATATATATTTATATGCATATCGTCCAAATTTTCAATCATTAATAAAACACATTCTATTCATTCAATCAGGTTAAAATAAATTTTTTTAAACTTATTGTGGATAACATTTGATGTCAATACAGTTTTTTTCAAATATTAATTGATTAATTACCAGTTTTCGACGCCAACTTAGATACGTCTCCATTGTTGTAACAATGACAAAAGTTGGCATCGAAAACTGGTTTTTCAAACACACACACACACACACACACACACACACACACACACACACACACACACACACACACACACCACACACACACACACACACACACACACACACACACACACACACACAACACACACACACACACAACACACACACACACACACAACACACACACACACACACAACACACACACACACACACACACACACACACACACACACACATCTTGTTTAAATTAAAATACTTTTTATTCTTCCATCCAAAGTAGGAATTGACTTAAATTTTTTTTATATTACTTGCACTTATCTTCTATAAAGGATTAATGTACTGCTGCTTTTTAATTTATTATTCAGATAATTACCAATAGTCATTTGCAACATAGCGTATCGGATACTGAAGATTCTAAAGTAGTATCAACCAAGTCTCTTTGTTATCTGATGTGTCCATGCATTGCATCTGAATTTCAAATTGTTATTTATCAATACCTAGCACTTTTTTGATAGGCAATTTTAATTAAGGTACTGTTTGGTATAATGGCGTAAAGCCTAATGCAACTTCCTGAGAGAGTGTATTTTTCGATTAGTTCTCATATTGAGGGAGACACAGCATTAAATCAAAGGGATATAAGCTTTAACCTCGCTTCTTATCACTCAAATTAACAAGTTCCCAAATATTCAAGTTTGTTATTATAAATGTGACATAAAGCAATTGTAATCGCTAATATATTAACAAAATTTTTGTTTCGCTTCAATTTTGTTATACAGAATAAAATAAAAATATAAAAATAGTAGATAAAATCCAAATATAGAAAACAAAAAAACATAGAAATTACATGCAGAATGCATATTTTTGCAGGAATGCAAATATGCAAATAAATCTACTCATATCAATAAAGTGTAGTAAAATAAATTCTTATTGATCCGAAAACATAACATCTTTTAGAACAGTAAATGTATGTTAATTAATATTTCTTGTATTAAAGCGGATTTTCCAAACTGCGTTTAATGTCACTGCAAGCACCAGACAAGTGATCGATGAGATCGGAAGAAAATTAATTAATACTTTTCTGCACTTCTATAAGGACATAACTGAAACTTTGATTTAAAATTAGATGCTTATAGAGAGTTGAGATATTTTCTCTTTACAAAGTGTTTATAATTAATGTTCATCTATTCCGAAGTGTCAGCAGCTAAAACTTTATGTCATTTCATCAAATTTTAATGAGAAAGGAAATTAGTATAAATATTTTGAAGTGCCAAGAGGATTGCAAAAGTTGGTAATATAACTTTATTAGAATATTGCTTTAAGTTGCGTTAAAGTCTGTACATTGGGGGTGTGAATATAGAAAGAGTTGTACCAGGTGTCATTCAAAATTATGTGGTCTCTCATCAATATTTCAATCAATTATAACCAAGGTTTGATTAAAGCATTGAGAAAATACCGTAGGCTTTATTTATTTATGTATTTTAAATTAGAATCTGTCTTCCTTACTCGTAAAGCTAATTTGAAAAAGTGAATTTTTAAGATACTTAATAAGAGTTACATTGATTTTAAGAAATTTATTTGTACCTTAAAAGAGAAAAAGAAATATCAAATCCTTTACTTCTTGTTCCCTGAAATTGTTTTCCTCAATCATCAAATTTATCTGAATATGTAAACCTTAAGATACTTTATGAGGATTGTATGATTTTTAAGTTATTATTTTGCAACTATTACTATACAAATAGAAAGGAAAAATAAATTTCAATGCTTTTATTACTTTTTGTAATATAAAACTCTGCCTTTCTTTGTCGGGAGATTTCTCATCAGAATTTATATTTGGTGCATTGATAAGGCATAGGGCGCATTTTAATGAAAAATAAACTGGAGTGAAACATAAAATAAACGGAAAAGAGAGAAGGAATTTTCATTAACTCAACTTTTTTACTATTTAGAATTTTTTTTCATCTTCTTACGAAAGCTTTTCATTCTGCTTCGTATTTCTTTTGCTGTTCTTTCAGCTACAAAAATGGCTGATTCTCACAAGATTTTAACATTATGCTCTCAGATTTTATAATGAGAACTAGAAACAAGTTGTGTTATTTTCCCCCGTCTAGTTCTGACTGTTCGTGCTTAATGCAGCTCAAAGGTTTTTGGATTTAAATATGTAAATTGAAATGACACAAGCTCGTAAAACTCGCCTGGATTTTTACTTGAAATCAGGAATCGTAACATTAACCATTAAAATGGAATACCGAAGTAATATTAATGAAAAGGATATACCAGATCAGTGAAGGCAAAATTAAAAAAAAAAACTTTCTGCAGATTATCCAGAAGATTTTAAATACTTTTTAATGCTACTTTTTCATACTTTATCATTTTCTAGTAGAAAAAATTGAGATATGCTCGCAGCGTTTGATTATAAAAAACAAAATAATGTAAAAAGAAAGTTATTTCATCTTTTCCTATAGGTGAATGTTAAAAAAAAAGAAAATAAAATTTCAATGATATCTGACTAGATTTAAAAATTAAAAACCCAACTGTTTAATGAAATCTTTATCATTTCTGGAAGTAATTTCCTTATCAATAAATCGCTGTTATTGCTATGTAATAAAACTGATTTTCAAAAGAAAGTAAGCTAACTGAACAGCGTAATCAGCATTTGTTCAAAAAGTATCCGATTTTTGGCAAGAAAAAATATTTTAGTTACTTTGCGGAATTAGAATTCTAATCATATTCAAAATAGACCCTTTGAGCCTTTACATACCTAGCCCACCATTCCTTCCACTGCCGAAAACACTTCTAGAAGGTTTTTTTTGGAATGATGCTCGAATGTGCCGTTGCGTTCTATCTTATCTCATCTCTTCTCTGAAAACGGGATCCTTTCAATGACATTTTCAATTTCGAGATTAGCCAGAAGTAGCAAGATGTCAGGTTCAGTAATGATAGTGTCCAGTAGATCCTGTGGAACTAACTGCAGGGCTGAGTTTTTCTGTTTCACCGATATAAGCTTGGGAACAAATTTCGCAGCCGCTCTGTACATGATCACACAAAACTGCATGTGCAGAACATGTCCTGATCTCAACTTGTTCAGCAGTCTCTCGTGCGGGTAAGCGACAATATTTCACTATCAGATTTTCCAACTTTTCAGCAACATCAGAATTTCGAATTGTTAGGGGCCTACCAGAATCTTGGTCACTCTCTACCAATGTGTACGGGTCACTTTTGAATCATTTAAACACCTCCTTAATTTGTATAATCCCCATAGCATCAATCCCAAACACTTGCTGAATTCTACGAATTGTTTCACTTAGAGAATCACCAATCTTTTTGCAAAAAATTGATGCAGTATCTCTGAAGCAGTCGTTCAGTCATCTTCAGAGAAGTAAAAATCCGACGAACTCGTATAGCAGGACCTCACTCGGCAACCTGTAAGAAACGACTGGAACACTGGAACGAAGGGAAAAAATTCGAGCCTGTGCTTAAATTGTCATCTTTCACTGTATATATGGCACCGTTTTAGAATGTCTCACGTACGCGGGAAAATTTAAAGTCGGATATTTTTTGAGCAGACTTTGTACCAGATATAATTTGCACTTGCAGATATCTGTGACTTCAATGAATTCTGTATTTATATTTGCTCTTTCTTCGAGAAATTTCTGAAAAGTTATATAGGACGGAAAAGTCAATTCTTCAAGACTAGAAACAGGAATTTCATTTGTCGGATGATGGGCGGATATTGAAAATATTCCGATAAAATACCTCTCAAACAGAAAATATTCAGAAAAACACAATTGTTCGTTATATTCCTCAACATTGTACAGATGTAGTTTTATTTAATTAATAATCATATATTATTTCATTAAGTTATTAATATATTAATCAGTTATATATAATTAAGTCGAGATATATATAATATTCATGAAATTATTTGATGATAAAACATTTTTTTTTTTAAAAATTGTATCATTTACAAAAAAAGTACAATTAAAAATGTATTATAACTTTAAACAACCTGAATTTTATTTATTAACAAAATAAATAAATAAAAAATAAAATAGTGTTTTTTTGATACAATTTCTTTGTGCTCATTATTTCTTATGTTATGAGATTTAGCTATAGTAAAATGTAACATAGAAAATGAAAATCTATCAGCCAATAAATACTTGTATTGGTTCCAATTAATTAACACAGTGTGATATTCCAATAATAAAAACAGAATTTCCAATTAAGTTCTCAAACAAATTCTTTGAAGTTCTATCTCATATAATTCAGAATTGCATAATTTTTGTTTTAGTTTTATCTTACTTAACGATTATAATTAACTGAACATGGAATTCGAAACACCAGTAATTTAAATTTATACTAAGCTCCAATCTGAAGCATTGTATAAAGAAAAATCATCTTCCATCCATGATTATTCTAAAGGCATACCATTGTAAAATTGGTTTAAAAGTATTCATTAAATTCGCATAGCGTTTCAGATATATTCGAATAAAATCGAATAGTTGAAAGTTTAAAACAATAGACGTTGATTTAACATAAAATATTTGCTAGAAATTTGAATGAGTAAGTATTAAAAGTCTTATTACATTCTGTTTGGTAATGTTTTCTTTTGTCAAGAAAGAGCAAAATAAAGTCTAATGTTTAAAATAAACAATTATGTGGTTGTCATTTTTAAAATAATTTTCAAAAATAGGTATAGTAATATTAGTTTTATTACTTAAATTAAAAAACAAAAGCTTTTAACACCAAAAAGTATTAAAATTCATTTTTCTATTCAAATTGTTTCAGTTTCAGAATCATTCGGCGCAAATTGAGAATTCCAGATAACAATCTACTGACAACTACTACGTCTTTTTTTATTAGAATTCGAAATCATTTTTTAAAATTCTCTTTGTGAAATGTAAAAACTACGTTTAAAAAAAATGCAAAATGTATATTTTTATCACTTTTATTTTTGCTCATGACAATCAAAGATATGTTTAAAATATAAATTGTTAATACAGAACAAGATATATGTTTTCAATAAGAGTACATGTTCAATTAATAAAACGTATTATATTTAAAAATAATACATTTCGTTAAAATAAAGTAGTTTCTGGATTATAGTTATTTAAATTTTGCACAATAATATTTCAATATTTAACTGCATTTCGAGGAAATTTTAAAAGAAAGAATTACAGAAGCAAAGAATCGGAGAAAAATCAGAAATTCATCCAAGAATATGAAAAGTGTGAAATATTTTTGCATTCAAAATAACTTTTTTTCGCTCAGATGCAGAAGTTACAAAATGAGTTTATTGAATATATTTGAATTATTAAATATATTCAATAAACTCATTGGATTATTTTCGGAATTGATTTCAACATTTATCTGAATTTCCAAAATAAAAGTAGAATGCATTAAAGAAAATTTTCCAAGTTATACAGAAAGAGGGCACTTTATTTATTGGTGGGAATAAAATCCAATATACCAGCCAACAGATAATTTATCCTTATTTTGGGCGAGAATAAAAGATATTTTTTGTACTTCATTTTTGTTATTCTAGTGTTCTGGAGATGACAGTTCGATTAAATTTTTTATGATGCCCATGAATTCTCTTACCTCACTAATTCTCAAAGTTAAGATTACTGTATTTATAGCCTTATTTCTTGTATTTCATGGGATAATGATAACTTCACAGCTATATTTGAAAGTGTTTAGGTTTTTTTAACGATGAGTTTGGTGTGAAAAGCTCTAAATAGGGGAAAAATTTGCATTGAGAGAGCTAGCCAAGAGAATTTTGTAGAAGTTTTATTTTGATTCTTCTCATGAAACTTTAATGAGGAATTCTAATGCTGCTCTTAGATTTAAAGTTATTTTAGCATGCTTTAAAGAAAAAATGATGCAAAAGTTTCCTAAGAATATTTTAAAAGAATTGTCAAAGAGTTTGAAGTAGCATTAAGAAATGTTCCGAAGTAAATTAAAAATTAATTTTTGTTTAACTTAGATCAAATTATAAGCAAAAATGTTATACAAAATAAATGTTTCAAATGAAGTTAGTCGTCTGGATTATTGTAAACATTTTATTCTTTAAGATAAATTAAAATAAATTACAGTTTAAAAAAAAAACTAAAAAACATCCTTTATAGTTAATCGAACTAAATTGTAACTTAGTCATCACAAATCTGGAAATGGGATCTAAAATTAGTTGCCAGAAGCGGGAGGAGATCTGAAAATGGGAAATCGCTAATCCTGATCAGGACAATGGAACAAAATTATTAAACTATTGTATTATCGGTCCTGGACAAGTAAGCAAAATTTCGAGAATTAAACTGACCTTTAAAGGGAGTAAAAATTGAGTTCAGAAATTCCGTTACATACAAGTGAAGCTTATAAAAGGAGGTTAAAAAGAATCACATCACAAACTCTTGAAGAATTAAAATGTAAAGTTTAAACATGATAATTAAAAAAAAATTTCATTCCATATATTGGAGCTCAGTTGGATGAAGTTATAATGAATTTAAGTCCCTTCTTCCCTGTGATCCGGCCGAGGTGTTGGAGGAACTAAATGATCAGACGATATGATGAACTTCAATTATTTTATTTATCACTATATTCAACTCAGAAACATACAACACTTAAACAAGATAAATATAATCAGTAATAGAATGGGAGTGAGACGAGATTGCTTTGGGGGAGAATATATTCAATCATGCAGCTCTGCTTTTAATATAACTTTATACAGAGCTTACGTATTTTATGACCACAATATTAGTTTAACTTAAAATATCGACTTGATTTAAGATCACAGTTCCTGAACTCTTGTAGTTTTCTATTTCTTACACATTGACCTTAACACCTCTCCAATAGTTAAACTAAGCACTTTCTTAATATTCCGACTTCTGACTTTCCTACACTGTTTACGTATACATTTCACTGCCGATATTCTTCTCTTCCAATCTATTCACAATTCACTAACTTCCCAACTCGTGTGAATAAAGAATATATATATTAAACAAAATTTGTATATCACGCTTTCTGCCCTTCGGAGAAGGTTGGTTGAAAAATGCAGACCCAAAAGAATACCCCA
Source organism: Trichonephila clavata (assembly GCA_019973975.1). Taxonomy (NCBI): domain Eukaryota; kingdom Metazoa; phylum Arthropoda; class Arachnida; order Araneae; family Nephilidae; genus Trichonephila; species Trichonephila clavata. The sequence goes on from BMAO01027388.1 coordinate 10,971, forward strand.
GATGAATTGAAGGACCCGTATAGATTCGTCACAAAGTTTTCCAATACTACCAATTAATCGACTTGAATCGAGGTATGAAAATACTAATAGGGGTAAGAGCAATAGTTAAATTTTTAAGGAAGCAGCTTTTAAAATAATAACGTTTTATTAGTGGAAAACAATTTTAATACACCAAGCTTGTTTGCAAGATACAATTTTTTACTAGATCAAATAACAGAAAACTCTTGCCAATGTAGAAAGTTTAACATAAAGTTAAATCCATGGTCAACGTTCAAAATATATAATTTCGTAATGAAGTGTTCCGAAGATGCAGCCGGTTAAGACGCCTAACGGTTTATAATTCACTTTTCTTCCGTCACAATAATTTTCAAGCATGGTTCACTTTCGTATCAGGAAAGCGAAAAATACTGGCGTAGGTTCTGCGTTTGCGTTTATATACAGTAGGTTGATATGGAACTCAAAGATCCAACTATCTGCTGAAAACTAATGCTTCCAACAATGTTTTCATCATCTCCAACAAGTGAAGGATTTCAAATTTACCTGATATAGGCAGTTTTTTTCCATTTCTGAATTTCCAAAATCATCGAAGACGTGTGCTGTTTATTTCAATACAATGCATTCATAGGTTGGAGATAGTCAAATAATATTTTATAATTTATATTCCTTATCAGTAAGGAGTGTGTGACCAGTTTTCTCACAATGAAAAGAAGGACGAAAAATTTAAGAAAATATTATAATGTAAATGTATGAAATATTTTATTAATTTAAATAAAAATAAGCTATATATATATATAATTACACTTACATCACTTTTAATTATTTACTCAAATAAGTATTTTTCCATTGACTAAATTTTTTTTGTCAATATATCATTTTCTAATGTATCTTAAATTTTGGAGCAAAAAATATCATTCAAACTGAATTTTACGTTAAGAACTTCAGCTAAAATATCAACATTCAATCTTGATTTCACATTTGCCCAAAAATCATTACCAATTGAAAAAACTCTTTCAACTGCTACATTAGTTCAGGGCAGCACAACGGAAACTAATAATTCATATGAAATAAATTTTCAAAGGAATGTGTTCCTTTTCGAAAGAGTTAAGTTTTTCCACCCATCTTTTACCAATTCCAGCATGTTGATTTTCTGATTGTTGTAATTTATTAGAATTTAAATGTACACAATCAGTCTTCTAATTCCTTCAAATAAACAATTGTCATAGATTTTAATATCAGAATTTCTTTCGATAAAAACTCAACGCAGTTTTCTATATCTGCCCAATTTACTTGCGATAAAGTAAAAAAAAAAAAAAAAAAAAAAAAAAAAAACACCAATTGAAAAAAAACTGTAATTTCCTGTGATATATGTTTCAGACCATTCTTTGACATATTGGAAGCATGTTTAGTTCATCTCTGAACTCAGATATTTACAGATCAGTTTTAAAATATTGAAAAGGAGGGCAAATAGGTGGACACTTTTTAAGGAAGGACAGAACCTATAAAAATAAAGGACTTTCTTCCCTAAAGGAGGATGGGGTCACCTTATTTTATCAAGGTAATATTATAAAACCAAATTCAATTGACTAAATATCAAACAAGTTTAAGTTCCATTATGCTTATCTTTCGGTTCTTAATTTTATTTTTGGTTGTATGAATGTGTTTTTCAAGTTCAATAATATTATCCAGTACTAAACTTTACGATAAAAATCTTCAAAACGTTAATTACTCAGAAACTTTATTTTATGACATTACAAAATAAAGTGCAGAATTAACCACGAGTTACCAGTTGAAAAGAATTATAATGAATTAAAAACAATAGTGTAATAATAAATGATAAGAACTCATCAGTACAGGAAAAAAGTAGTTGCTTTCTTTAGAAGAAATTGGAATTACATTTTAAAAATTTTATGTTTGCATGAAACTATGCAATAGTACTGTAAAAAGAACAATGGAATTATTTTTTAAAAATATATTTGCATAACTAAAATTCTTTAGAAGTGAAATTACCGAACTTTGCCTTTAAGAATTAATAACTTTGTGGCTTTTATGTTTTGTGACACTCTAAAAACAGATCATTTAGGAATTATTGGTTTATTAATTTTTGTTTTGTTGAAATTAGTGACATTGATGTGAAATATATATAGGTAAAAAACCCCTAGAATACATAAAATTAGTTGTTTTATGGTATTCTTTGAATTTTTATGCAAGATTTTTACTTAACTAATTTATAACTTCGTTGAAAACATTCTGGTTGCTTAAAGTCATCAGAGAAAATAGCACTAATATAAAGACATTGAAACTAAAAATATGGTATTCCCGTATATTATAGAAAAAGCATGAATTCAGCTTAAAAATAATTATTTAAAACAGTTATAGCTATTTAAAATTGTATGAAAAGTCATTATTTTGACAAATATTTGCTGCAATAGTTTGACGAAAACAGCTGTTTAAAATCCAAATATAACAAATAGTGGAAACGAATATTTTTTTTATTAAATACTTCTTTAGAATCAGTTATCTGAAATTTTGTTTAATGCTTAAGATTCTATTTTTGAATTTTTTTCTTAGAATTCTAAAGGTTAAATATAGAAATCCAAGACAGAAAAGTCCTCTTTACAAAGCTTGAATAGACAGGAAACACAATAAGATCTTTTTATAGTTCTTTTTATGGAAAATAGAATAAATGTAAGCTTCATTAGAATGAGGTTCTATTTTAAGCATACTGCCTCACTTTGCATGCAAAACATTATTGACAAAATAGTAGGTTAATTATTTTTGTTCGATGCCATTTTTGTAATGTAAATATTTTTAAAGTGCTTTGCGTTCTGTGCTAAACTTTAGAAGTTTCTTTAATTCAGTGAGTGGTAAATTGTGTTTCATTATAAAATTATACTCATCTGCTTTTTAAAAAATAAGATTTATTTGCGTTAAGTGTTGTATATTTAAATATTAATTTCAACAATTTCTTTCGCGAGTTATCGTGGAAAAAATGAAAATTGATAAAAACTGAATAAAATAAAAGTAATTTATTATGTGCGCTTAAACGTAAAATTGTTTAAGTTTCTTCCACATTTCTCACGTTTGTTAGCACAAATGATTAGGTATTTGATACATTTAAAGTAGAAATAGAGATTATGAATTTCAAAACGGAGATTAGAACTAAGAAGTAACGTGTCTTAAATTTAAAATACTTCAAGAGGTAAAAATAGACATACTTCAAAGATTTTTCAAGATTTTGTAAGTTTAAATGAATTCTGTATACCTTGCAAATAAGTTATAATCTTTTGGAACTTACAAAGAAGTGCAAAAATATTATGAAGACCTACTCAATAACACGTTGTACCACTTTTTGCCTGCAAAACAGCTGTAACTCGCCTTGGCATGGATATCACAAGTTCTTGGTAGATGACTGGAGATAGGTTGCATCAATTGTATAAGCAGTAGTCACGTAAAGTAGAGATATTCCAACATGAAGATGCTTGATCTTTTAGCTGCCTTCATTTGAAAACCCAAATGTGCCCTATTAAATTCAGATCCAGGATATTAATTGAAATTCATCTTTATGCTCCTCGAACCCTTCTAACACAAGTCTAGCCTTTTAACATGGAGCGCTGTCCTGCTGGAAGATTCCATTCCCAGTTGGGTAAACAGACATTATATAAGAATGAAACTGATCCTCAATTATGCTCAGATAGTCTACAACTTTCACGATCCTTTCTACCACAACCAAGGGTCTCAGTTTCACTCATGAGAATGTTCTCTAAAGCATAATATTGCAATCAACAATCTTTGTACATGGATGGCACAACTGTTCGAGTGGAAGACGGTGCACCCTGATACAACCCTCAACGTAATGAATGAGAAATCCTGGTTCATCCAACCACTTATTCATGGTCAAATCTCAACGTTTCTAAGCCCATTCTAGGCGTAGTTGGTAATAATGCTTGGTCAACAGAAGCACACGAGTTAGACATTTGCTGTGCCGTCCTATATCCAACGGTATCCACTGAGCTGTATCTTTCGAAACACTTGTACTTGGGTCTGCATTGTGTTGGGTGGTTAGCTGACTCACTGTTGCGCTGATTTTGCTTTACCAAGCAGGCAGTCTTCGATGTCCTTTTACTTTGATGATACGTGGAAGTGGTAGAGGTCTGGGCTGTCTGTTTATGCTATTAATGTTTTAAGATTGATTATAAATGTAACACTTATAGAAGAAATGTGAGAACTATTAGCGACCGAACCTCATACAGCGGAGACATGATTAAGCTACGAGGATGACACCTGAACTGGCATCCATTTCTCAAAACTTCCTTACCATGTCAACATCAGGGATAGGAACCTTGACAGATTTAATGTACATCAGTTGAACTACACCGTGGGAATCCATACAACTTCTTTACATACAACTTCTAAAAAGAGAAACAAAAATGGTATTCAGTCATATTTCTAGAATCTATAACAAGACAAGTAATGTTTCTTGATTTTTGAAATAAAAGAACACGCGCGTGTGCTTGGAAGAATACTCTGTTCCATTTAGTTTAAAAATAGGAATTTATCAGGAAATAATTGACTAATTACTCTTTATTGTATGTCTCAATTTGAAACAACATGAGGGTTTTAAAATTTGAAGAGCAAGCCTAATTCCAGCAGCCACGTAATTCCGGCTCCAAGCATCAAACTCTAGGATAAACAATGAATAAATGATAGTTTAAATAACTAAAAAAACACGCTTTTATTGTAAATCGAACTAAAAAATGAAAAATAAATTATAGTTTAAAAAAAACTAAAGAACACGCTTGTATACTGATTCGAACTAAAAAGTAAAAAAATAATTCTTAAGGGCAGTCAGTAGGGTAAAAATCATGAACGAAAGAGAATAAAATAAGAATAAAATGATGCACGAAAAAATTAATGTCATTGGGGTAAAAGCGTGGGGTGCTTTGTACTACATTTTTACACTAACTCAGCATTTCGGAATAGAAGTTAGAAACTATAACAATTGATATATTTATAGAACACCCCACGTTTTTACCCCAATGACATTGATTTTCTCGTTCATCATTTTATTCTTATATTAAGAATTATTTTTTTCCTTTTTAGTTTGAATCAGTATAAAAGCGTGTTCTTTAGTATTTTTAAACTATAATTTATATATTTACAATGAATTTCTTTTGTAAATGTGTTTGGTGAAAAAGCAGGACTTATGATGTTAAATAAAAATATGTTTGATCCCCATTTTACTCTTTTAAAACATATACAAATTTTGAAAACTACACAAAATCTTATAATACGAGTAATGCTGTGTAAATCGTATTTTAAAGTTAGGGCAATTAGTTTTGAATGATTCTATGCATATTCTGCATCATTAAATGCTAGAAACATTTTATTCGTATATAAGGTTTCTTTTTATTATGTAAATGTAAACATTCATTTCCCATGAATTAACTTTTTTAATTAAAAAACTTTTCTACGAATTCTGCAGTGTGGTAGACAAATTCCGAACACATTTTATGTATGGAAAAAATGGAAAGCGGGTATCAGGGAATGAGGTTAAATTTACTTATGAAGTCAGAATATATGATATTAAAATTTAAGTATTCTTCGGTAAAGTGTCCGGATTTTGTATCTTACTTTCAAATACTAAGCAAAGAAAGGCTTAAAATATAAAAGTAAAATAATGAGAATTAGTTGTAAGTTTTTGATCCCACACATTGTGCCTCCAAAATGCATAACTCTACAGTAAATGCGCTAAAGATACTTTATAACGCTTTTGTTCTATCGATGGTATTTGGAATTAAGCCTAATTTGCGTAAAAGTATAGTTCAAGTTTTAGGTTTTGTATAGGAAAGTTTATTAATTAGAAAACTTAATTTAGAAAGAGTTCGATGAAACACAAAAGCTCAAAGGCTTATGCAAATTTTTAAAAAAATTATGCAACATCATAAAATCTAGAACATATTCTTAAAATTCTATTATTATTTAAAACAAGAACTTTTTAGCGCAACGGAGGAAAAATTAAAAATTGTATCGTCTGATCCTTTTCATTATAATTTTGCATTTCATCCTTTCTAGCCGTACAATGTGCTTTTCTGAAACTAATTAAAACATTGAATAATATGTCAGAATATATATAGAGAGAAATCGGAAAGTACATTTTACAGGAAAAAACAAAAGTAAAAGAAGCACAAATGAACAAGAACTCATAAACAACTCACCTCTGTCATTTGTGTTTTAGAATCTAAGAAAAAGCTAAATACATATAGAGTTATGGAACCTTCATATATGTTCTTAATGTAAACAATGATTTCATAGCAAAATTATAAATACAGAAATAATGTATTATTTTCTTTTATAACTTACTGTCGGGCCTAACTTATTTAATTCAAGTTAAATTTTCAATCTAATTTTTGGAGTGAAAGTGTTTTTTTTAAAGATTTGGTTTGTATTAATTTAAATATCATCTAAAAAGGAAAAAAAAGTTATGGTTTAATAATTTTCATGGACTTATATAATTTGATTAAGTCTCAGTGAACATTAAAGTATTGTACGATGCTTTTATAGGCAGTTTAGAATTTTCGAATTTTTCTTAAGTAATAAAATTGAAACAAAGAACACATTTGTTAGATTTTGTATAATTAATTATTTAAATTCAAAAAGTGAATTACTAAGGTAACCTTAATTTTTATCGAAGTTTTGTTTATGTTCCAAAATTATTATTATTTTTTATCTTATGCGAAATCGTTTTAATAAAAAAAATCGAAGGAAAAAATAGTTTCTTTAAATAACTGTAATTACCTTTATAATTTAATAGTCATTAGTTATTTTCCCATTTTTTATTTTGAAAAGTAAACAAAAAACCCCAGATAATTCACTAAAAATGCATGATAATAGAAGGTATTTGAATTTAAATAAAATAATTTAAGAATACTTTCTGTTTTTTTTTGTGAAAAATTTGAAAGGGTTTTTGTAATACAGAGACTAATAAGATAATTTTTTTTCTTTCTAAATATAAATGACTGAAGTAAAAGAGAAAAATTCTGTATTTTTTTATCTATTAATATTATACCTTTCATTCATAGACATCAATTACATTAATTTAAATTAATTTTGTAATTAAATTTTTTTCTATGCTAAGAAATTTCTGAAAGCCACTTTTATCAGTATTGTTATCATTAATATTGATTTTTCAATACATCAAAATTCCTTTAAATTCTAATCTTTTAAAAGATAATTAATCTTCAATTTTGATCACAGTTTATTCTTTATTCTTTTTCCTACGTTCTGAATAACTCTTTTTCTGAAATTTTCTTTTGAATATATATTTTTTCTAGGTTTCTTTTTTAACATATAAAAATTTTTTAGTTTTGAATTTTTTTTTTCGTTTTAGAACTCAGGACTTTCATTATCAAAGCTCATTCATTTCAAAACCATTCATCATTTGAGAATTTTATTTCAAGACCTTCATTTCATCTGAAATTCATTAATTAAAAAAAGATAGGAAAAAGTTAATTTTAAAAATTTAAAGAGTACGTGAGAGATTCTTATGAAATTTGATTTAAGACACAACCCCGCTTTGGAAAAATAAATGAAATGATATGAATGATAAGAAGATAAAATATATTTGAAATAAATTAAAGTTCGTGTTTCTAAAATTTAAATACTGTTAAAAATTAGCGGCATCAAAATGCTGTTAGAGACAATGCTGATTTCCCCTTCTGTTGTTTTATCCTAACATTTGAAACTTTCACAAATTGAAGTTACTTTGTCTTACATTTATATGCTCAAAATTACAGTAAAATACGTTTAACACAAAAACGCTTAAGACGAAATATCGGTTAAAACGAAATAATACAACGGTCCCGATAAACTACTATGTATTTTCATGAATATTTTTCCTAACACGAAACAAAAATCACTTAACACAAAAATATTTCCTTTCTTGTAATGAACAAAATAGGAAATCAGAAGACACCTAATGAAATGTTTGAGAAACTTTCTGTGTTATTGGCCTGTTCTACTGTATCATCAGAAGAATTCGTTGCAGAAGATGGTGATAATGTGTGTACAGCTCCAATTATGGCAAAGACATTTTGGAGCTTGTTCAAAGCTCCAAAAATATCATTGATGCAGATATCGACGATGAAAATGAAATGAATAATGCAGCTCCTGTTCCCTCGCTATCCGAAATCAAGAACATGTAAAGTATGTTATTTAGATGCACATTTCAATGGTGAAATGAATAACAAAATAGACGACATCGAGTAATTTGTTAACAATTTGATGCTGAAAAAAACCCATTTCAAACAAAAAAGCAGATTATTTCCCCCAAACCTCAATGTTTCTTTTTATTCAAAAAACTTAAAAACTTTCTATTAATTTTCATTAAGTTCTTGTGAATGTTTTCTCCCCTTTGATTTTTATTAAATACATGAATCTATACATATCTGTGTAGATAAAATATACTTTAATAAGCTTAATTTTGTTGAATAGGAAGCAATAGATGTTGCTATCTATTTTTTTTTCTATATTTCTTTTTTTTCTATCTATTTTTTTTTCTATTTTCTCTCTATATTTTTTCTACACAAAAAATACTTTAATCCCCCTTCAGTTTTGAGTTAAACTATTTTCACTGCGTAACATAACTTTCTGGTTGTTAAATTTGATTATAAATTGTCTAGGAAAAGCTTTGTCGTGACCCTAAGGTCACAGGTGAAGTTTGAAACTCCGAAAGAACAGACATTCTAATAGAAATAATAAATTTAATTTGGTTCAATCAATTTACTATCAATCAAGATTATAAACCTAGAGAGCAATTAAATTAAACACTTAACTGAGAGTGATTCGATTGAACAGCACTCGTCAGAATTCTCCTGTGTCAATTATATTATAGTCTAAATTTTTTTCCTTTCCCCAAGGTTTCCGAAATGCACTTCGTTGTTCTCACTTCATTACAGCGTAATGACAAACTTTGACAGTAACTTTTCTAGGGTTTACATATTACTCAAATTAACACAAAATCAAGTTCTTTCTACGGAAGGCGGTTTTAAACTCAAACAACAGTTAAAGAAGTATTTCCCCAAGAGGATTAGTGAATGGACGCGAGGAGAACCCGTCACAAAGTTACTTTTCTTACACTTATATGTTCAAAATTATATAAGATAACTTTTTCTGGTTGTTAGAAATTTGACAATGTTATCTAGGTAAAGCTGTAAGTGAAAAAGATTGCTAATTCAGATTGCATTTCAATTTACACTTGTTTATAAGAAACATGTTCGTTTATTCCATTGACCAAAAACAACAATATCTTCTTTAACAAGATATTTGTGATTACAGAATAATGTAATGAACAATTAACTCCCTACTCGAAGTGAATGCTCAAAGAAGTATATTACATTTTGTAGACAAATGAACGAATAACTGAAATTGCATGTCATTGCAGTTCAGCATTAGGATCTACAGGAAAAAATAATTTTAAGGATCTGTTCTAATTTTTAATTACCTTAGAGTTTTTTTTCCATCCATTCATTTCGACTCAATCAGTACCTTGGATAAGTGTTCGTATGCAACGCAAATATTTCACAGTTTGAAGATCTTGCATTTGGGATAAAAGAGTAGTCAAATGAAAGAATCTCGAATATTTGGATCGCAATGATACTCCAAACGGCTATACACAAGATTCCAAAGACAGTAAGAAGTAAAAGAGATGTGACAGGATGTCAAGTCAGCACTATTACCAGAATAACTTTCGAAGTTCCTGATAGATTATTGTAAATGATCTGACATATACAGGGTATCTACAAATTAGTTGGGCAATTTCGTAAGTTAAGAACTTCCAAAATATTAAATGAAATTAATCCATTTAAAGTTATAGTAGTAATACAGGGTGGTCCCAAATTCATGGTACAAACTTTAAGGGTAGATACAGAACAATGCAATAATCATTTATTGTATAGGAATGTATGGACTCAAAGTGACGCGGTGAGGCACAAACAGGGGAAATAAAAGAAAAGAGACATGGAGTTATCGTTAATTTCTTTGCCGGTAGACGGCAGCAAATATCTAGTTGCAGTTCAGCATGATGCATCTCCGTAAGGAAAAGCCCCAGTCACAATTGTGCTGACGTTTTCGATGGATGACTTTACGTATGCTGAAAATGAAGATATGCATTACATGTACGGCCGTGTAAATGGTAACGTCAGAGTAACGGTGCGCTACGAATGTATCGCGCGCAATTTTCTGATCCAGGAATGCCGGATCACAGAATGTTTCGGTGGTTACATCGTAAACTTCGTGAAACACGTTCATTCCACGTCACCAGACATGACGCTGGTCGGCAAAGAGATGTACGCAGTCCAACTCTGGAAGAAAGCACTTCAAACGTTATAGCTGTTAGAAAAGAGCCAAGAGCTGTTGCTGATTACGTTTAGTGTGAGTCATCAGACCGTTTGTAGAGTGTTAAACGAAATTCGCTTATACCTCTTCCATTTTCAGCGAGTACAAGCTTTGAATCCGGCAGGCTATCTTCTCCAACCACCAGGGGGCAGTACAGCAATGTGTGCTGCACCTGGACTTTATAGTTCATGTGCTGAACAGTTATGAAGAAAAATTGTAAACATTACGCTTGTCAACGACGCTTTCAATAAGCACTTTGTCTTTAATTTCGTCTCTTATTTTTTGTGTTTGTGTCTCACCGCGTCACTTGAGCCCATACATTCCTATACAATAAATGAGTGTTACATGTCCTGTACATACCCTTAAAGTTTCTATCATGAATTTGAGACCACCCTGTATATTCTAAATTTATTCAGAGATGGCATTAGGTGTCACAGCTGCCACAGTCTTTAAGCGAGGGATAGTCATTCTTTGTTCATCAATACGATAATAGAGACGTACAACGGGACAGAAAAAGTGAAGTGCTGTCTTTGGTGTCATGAAAATCCTTCTGTTGTGCTAGTATGACGAAATTTTGTTAGAGAATATCTGGACATGGCTACAGATATTCTTTATGCCAATCAATCATCAAAAAAAACAAACAAACCAGGATGTTACATTTTCCAACAGGATGGCGTGCTTTGTCACAACCGCAACGACATTACATCTTACTAGTTTGGTTTGGTCGCTGAGGTGTTAATCATTGTCCTCTTCTATTACCAGGTCTTTCACCGCTGGATTTTAGTGTATAGAGTTTTGTTAAGGATCAAGTGGAAACTCTGCTAATTCCTGCTTCCATTCCGGAACTAAAATCAAGAATCTGCATTGCAATTAATTTGACCGTCCGAAACATGCGTATAAATCTGTGATAAGCACTGATTTATAGATGGGAGATTTGCAAACTAACTAAAGGAGTCCACATCAAACATTTGTGATAATGGCAAACTTGAATTATTTCTCAATTTTGCAACTATATGTACTTTAGTTTTATTCCTGTAAATTACATGCAATAAATCATTCATTTTACTCAACTAATTTGTAGACATCCTATACTAGTAATCGCCGGGGCTAATAATAAGGGAATCAAAGGTAGGGTTCGTTAGACCCGGATTCGTATTGAATAATAATTAAGTTCAGAGATGCACCCCTTTTTAAAATGTACCATGATAACCCGCGTTTTATCTGGAGATATACAGGATGGAAATAGAATAATAACTGTAATGTGCTAGTTACATTGTTCCGCAATCGGAAGTTAATTTTGTAGAATATGTGCTGTGGTCAGTGGCACATTACCCTTCATTCTTTGGATACTTAATGCCCTTTACCTGCAGGATAAGGCTTGACCGCCTATGGTACGCATCAGCCTATAAGCCCTGTATGGTATTCAGGTGGATTTTTGGCCACCAGTGCCCCAATACATCTCCCATTCAGTTTATCTGACAATGAATTGGTTGTCACTCGCTTACTCTGCTATCGCTGCCTTTGGAGGTCAAAATGTGGAAAATGATAGAGAGCATTCGGTCACCCTTCTTTCAAGGCCGAAATTCTTACGCTCGCAGACATAATTTTACGTTGTTTTTCTGCCTATATTGTCACCCGCATTGGACCTATAAACCTGCTGATCACCTAATGCTGTTACTGCGTTGTTTTGTGTTAAAATGGACATCACTGATTGTTCGATACTATATTCCTCTGCCAATTTTAATGATATCCAAAGCACAAATTGGAGTTGAATTTAAATGTCACGTAAGTTACTACATTTAATTCCCCTGGAATTTAAATTATACTTTTTCTGTATATAAAATTTATCATTTTTAAAATTTTATTAGGATATCGTCTTTGAATGCGTCGTTTCTCCCTCACTCTTGCAGCGTTATTTTTATTTATTACTACGTACTTAATCTTGAGGAACATAAAAATAAATTTCTTGCATAAAATAAATAAAAGGAAATAAACTCATGATTAAAGTGTAACACATTCTCCTTTCAAATAAGAGGTATTTGTCGATAAGATATACTCTTCTTGAACAAAAGCAGATCTTCTCAGTGGTGATTAATGTCATTAGTACCAGAAATCAAGTGATCGATGGGATCGGAGGAAATGTTAATTACTTCTCTTTTACAAGGAGATTACTGAAGTGTTCGATTTAGTCTTGTAAGTAGATAATGGAGAGTTGCAGTTTTCAATCTTGCTCTGTATAAAGGAATGGAAGAATACTCCAGTAGAATATTTCTTGGATTTCTTTAATCGTCATTATTTCTGTTTAAGACAGGATTGTCCTTTTATTTACAAGAGTACTACCCCTATTTACATGGAGTCACCTAAAATCTAATATATGAATCTTTTTACGATAAATTTATGATATTGTAACAAACTTATGGTTTTTTTGGGATAATTGAATTATTAAATGCGCTATATAATAAAATTTTAAAGTGTGCTTCTGCAAATTTCGTAACACATTGTTGTAAATCAGTGGTATTCAAACTGTGTCCCAGGAACGCTGGGGTTCTATGAGTCACAAATATCGAAAAGAAAATTATAAATGTGTATGTAAAAAGGATTAAAGTTCTCTATGAAGTTTATATAACTATAAGTATCTAAAGCTCATCTCAGTAATTAAGGAACTGAAAATTTTATTTGTGCATAATTTTATAATTAAAAATACTTTTTAAACTATTATTATAATATAATAAAAGAATATTAAAGCGTTTTTTCATTAAATGTTGTAACGGGTTTATCCGCGTACCTCCTAATAATCCTCTTGGGGAAATCTTTCCTTAAATATTATTAAATTGAAAACTTTCCCCAAAGAAGAAGACGGGATATATGTAAATTTTGTCTTGCATTTAGGCATTAACTTTCGGGGTCCACCAGAGAGAGGTAATAGAAGCTAAAGGATAGCAGTGAGGATTAACCTAAGGTAATAGAATGCTAGACGAAAGTGTTCAGTAGATTATTTGCTTAATATTTAAGATTGACGATTTGTCAATTAGCTAATTAAATTGTATTAGCGTTGGATTGAAGCAGTTTAACTTAGAACGTATCTTAGATTATTGGAATGTGTATGGCTAAGACATTCCTAAAGTCAGATATTAATTAAAAAAAAATTACTTATATCGTCTTCCTCGCTCTTGCTTCCCTAATTAGTTTAAGGTGCATTTCCTAATCTTGGGTTGTTCAAGTTTGTTAGGTTGTTGAGACTTGTAAATAAATTGTGTTTGTTTTGACAATGGCTAATCTTCCCTCTAACTCGCGTACACTGGTGGTGGGGACCAATCATCACAATGTATAACCGAGTATATTATGAATGTTCTATTCTATTTACTATTTTGGGTTCCACGAAATAATGTAAATTGGAAAATGCATTCTTTTTATTTGTGGGAAAAAATACCACCTATAATGAATGAAAGGGACAACTTATCGACTTGTTAACAGATTCGATGTCAAAATCAAAATTCAAGCAAGAACAGCTCCTAAATTTTAAGTTGCAATTCATCCAAAGTACATAGGATTCACACGCATCTATAAACATTTTAATGCCATTCAGAACAATGTATTTAAGTAAACATTTTCTTTCAACGTGTGGGGCAAAAGTAAAATATAAAAAGAAAACACAGAATATGAAATGCGTCTGTAGATACTTTCAATACACCTGGAACTTCGCAGTTTGTGTAAAAAAACGCAAACACATATCCCAAGTACTAAATGTAATGCACAGGGGAAATTTAGATCTCAAATTAATATTATCAATGAATAAATTATATCAAAATTAGATAGATATAAATTTTTAATAACAAATACTTTTAATTGCTTTTACATAAAGTACCTACAATATATTGATCTACTTTAAATATTTTTTTAGATATATTATTTTAAGGGGGATGGAGTTCCAAGAAAACACCTCATAGTTCTAAGGGTTCCGTGAGTCAAAAAAAAATTGAAGACAACTGCTGAAAATTAAACAACTGACTTCCTTTTAATTGACTGCCATGGAATATAAATTTTGCATCGTGGTCTGTCTTTTATCAGTGCCGAATGAAAATTTTATCCCCGTTTTCCCTCTTCAGTACTTTCTATACAGTATGCCCACCAAAGTCCTTTGTATATCCGCTGTTGTTATATTCCTAAAAGTGCTGTCC
>BMAO01027389.1:0-44022 GCA_019973975.1 Trichonephila clavata
GGGAGCTCAAAGCCTAACTGACACCAACTATACATGGTTTTGCAATCCTTTATAAGATCAGCTTGGGCCCAAAACATGATTTTTGCAGGGGGCAGTGGGAAATTTGCATACGTGCAGGTTTTTCAACCCTACCCCGGCGCTCCAAGTCCCCGCATTCGCATGGCCACTACCCATTGTCTGGCTCATCGTTCTCCCGAAGTATAAAATTATCGCGATTTTCGCCGACTAAAAATTTTTGCGACCCCATGCTCTATGGAAGTTTTTCATTTCCGTGTTTTCTAATATAACTCCTCTGAATTTGTCGGCCGAATATGGCAACACCCTGTATAAATCTATATATTTTTTGACTCTGAGCAATTATATAGTTCGTTAGTTTCAAATAGCTTCTCTATGGTTTCTGTAGTTCAAAGACGAATGTAGAAAGAACATGAATGACCAGAATTTTTAACTTTATTTAATGGAACTGTTTAGCAAAAAAATTCAGGAAAGGTTTGAACTTGAAAGACCTTCATTTCATACTACTTTCAGAAAAATATCATGGCCAACGGAATATGTGGAGCGCAACATAGGAAAAGGCAAAATAAGGAGTGCATTATTTTTGAGAAAATGTAAGTACTGGGATGACGAATAAATACGCACACACACATATATATATATATATATATATATATATATAAATTACTGAAATAAAAGACATCTTTTCAGTTCCTATTCTTATTTCTAAAAATGTATATGCACAAAATAAAGAAAAAATATTGAAAGTTTTAAATTATTTTATTATTTATTTACAAAACTCATTAGGCAACGATTTTCCGATATTTATTCTGAATACAGTCCAAAAGTGCAGAGCACTCCTCTAGATGAGCAGCGTCTATGACTTTTTCAGAAGCACACAAACAGGTGAGTCATTCAGATTAAAACGAAACAAATGAGGAAAAAGGCACATACAGTCATGCCAAGTCAATAATCTAAACTCAGCCACAGAAGGCACACAAGGAGAATCCAAGACACAGATTTTATTAGCACCTTCCATGATTTATTTTTGGCAGTACTGGCAGCAGCATCTCGAAAGCATTTTTTATAGGTTCTAATTATTTCAAGTTTTACTGAGGGAAGAGGCAGGTCTCTAGTATATCTTTGAAGAATATTCGTGTCTCTTTTTGCTAAAAGTTCACTAATTCATTTACCCAAAGGCCGTAATGGGAAGGCACCCCCTGGAAGACAACCTTTGTCAAAATTCTGCTCAGTGGCTCCCTTCAACTCTAAACTTTGAAACTTTATTTGTCTTGGTTACTTGCCAAGGCCTGAGAGGCAAAACTTGAATCAGATAAAATTACAGTCTTATTAGGAGTAGAGAGACAGGCAGAAAGCTGATGAAGGGCCAAATGAATGGCCTCGATTTCACCGTCACAATGAGTCGTATGATAGCCGACATGAAAATAAAAGGAAAAAAGATTGCAGAAAACTTGAGCACCAGCGCCATGGGTGAAATCCAAAAGGGTGTGTAGATATGAAGCCACTCATTAGGGTGATAGCGGGTATTAATGGTTTCCAAAGCGATGGCACGAAGAGCAGTTGGGAAAAAGGTCACTTTTCCTCACATTCAAAGTCAAATCCAATCTGATATCGAGAACCATAAACTCCAGTGGGCCAGATAATAGTTCATAATCATTGTCGTTAATAGCATTATATTGGGCGATCTCCCGAACGTACTGAAGGAATCCCTTCTGTGACTTTAAATTACGTGATCTGTTAAAGTCGTATTCACGCCAAAAGGAAGTATTTGGGAGTCTAGTAAGTCTATTATAAGGGATAGCTGCATTACTCCAAACCAGGCTAGTCATTGACTGTAGGTCACAAAGTAAAAGCATAGCTAAAATAGCAGTAGTTTTAACACTCCCTGTAATCAAGCGTGAGGCCTGGTTTTGGAAAACATCAAGCATTCCCAAGACTCTATTAGAAACAGAAACCAGTACCTCATTACAGTAATTTAAAACCAGCTGTAAATAGGTCTTGAAGTAATGTTATAAAGGAAGTTCTGCCACATCCCCATTTAGCACAGCTACTCTTTTGAGAATAGGAAGTCCCTTCCTTGCCTTTGAGACGGCGTGTTCAATATGCTTGGTACATTTCAATTTGTTATCGAAGATGCAACCTAGATAAGTTGAAGCATCATTATGTTGCAAAACAGAGCCTCTATAAACAAAGTTAGCAGTGAAAGGTTGTCTACTTAAAGTGAAATACTGACTAGTAGTCGTTCCTAAGTTTATATTCATATTATTCACCAGGCACCAGACCTCCAGTTTCTCAAGAGACTAATTCAGAACAGTATTTAGCTCGAAATGTTCTTCTTTAAATGCACAGAACCAAACAACAAGATCATCTTCAAAACAGGCGGCATTAGTCAGCCCATTAAACGACGAAATACCTGGCAAGTCACCGATAAAGGTATTGAGTAAAAGAGGGTTGATCACAATGCCCTGGGGCAAACCAGTTTCACTTTTTTTAAAGTTGGACATAGAATCACCAAAACGAGTGGTGCAGAAACGTTGTGTATGAAAACTCTTGATCCGAGAAAGCATATTACTGCACACATCCAATTTTTGTAATTTATGGATACATTTGAGTCATCAAATTATTAATTATTTAATTATTATATAATGATTATTTTGTGTTTGATTGCCTATGATAAATTCTAAATTATTCACATCAACAGAAAAAAAATAACGTTTATTTAAAAAAAAAGCGGTAATTTGACCTCCATCGGTAGAAATAAGTATAGATAAAATGTCGGCAGGTTTAGAGTGTTAGCAAGGATTCTGCGGTAAAAAGGAAAGCTTGTCTTGGGAAATATCTGCAAAATACTGAAATCGTGCCCCAATTCATATTGCAGAAGAAAAAGCTTTTACTTTAAAAGGAAGTATTAAATTAAGTGTGAAAGAAGGATTCATATCGAATCTTCGTAAGATTCTGGAATATCCAGAATTAACATGTAAAGTTTACTAGTTATTTTTACAGATTCTGACGTAGCTCAGAGCATGCAACATATACCTATCAAAGCCGTGATGTACCCTAGAATAGATCCTATAATAATCCATGATTTCACTGATTTTTGAGGACATGCCAATTACTTTGAATGTATCCTTTGCAGAGAAGACAGTTCTTCAGTTATGAGTTTCCTTTGAAGAAACAAAATATAGTCTTAATATAACAGCAAACATAA
Source organism: Trichonephila clavata (assembly GCA_019973975.1). Classification (NCBI taxonomy): domain Eukaryota; kingdom Metazoa; phylum Arthropoda; class Arachnida; order Araneae; family Nephilidae; genus Trichonephila; species Trichonephila clavata. Next base: position 3,224 of record BMAO01027389.1, read on the forward strand.
AAGTGCAAATTGTATGCCATAGCTTGTCTTTTAAAAGAATTTTTCGCAAAACGATATGTATTAACAGTTATGATGCAAATTGAAATAATACTGTAAGAGCTGCATAGTATTTTTTCGAAGATTCTTAAGGCAATGAGATATTTTTTTTCTGGATATGGTACATCTAGTAAGAAAAAGAACTTGAAAATCAATTTTATCGTTGCATCGTTTTGCGTTGATTAATCCCAGCCATAATTGCGAATGAAACCCATCTATTTTGACTGAAGATATAAAACATGTTGAAAGTCACAATCTGGCATATCGCATTAAAATTGGTAAAAATATTGGTTCATCATCACTACATTCTTCTTTTATGATTAAGATATTTTAAAGAGAAAATTATAATAAGAGCATACAACAACTTACGTACAATTTACTTCTGTTAAAATAAGACGCGAATAAACGGAACACTCTCAGAACGAGTTTCATTTAGGTGCAAAAAGTACATTATTAACTTTTTCATAACATTTCAGACATTATGCCTTAGATAAAGTCTCAAAATAACAAAAACTTTGAGACATCAGTATATTGATTATGATGTACGTGCGATCAGTTTTGAAACTTTTGATGGAAAGATCTATCATGAAACCCCTACTTCAAATATATTTATATATGAAACTACATTAAAATGATGAAAACGTGTAATATATATTTGCTTATTCTAAAAATAAATATTTGGCCATTTCGTTGATAGGATGTTAGACATTATTTGAACCGCACATGACACATAGTAAATATAGCCACAGTATCATTTTTGGCCTCTTAAATATCAATAATTTGTATTTTATTCAGCTTTTTCTTTGAAATTGTTATTGAATACACTGGTGTCCAAAAGTTAAGTATAATTGATAATTATGTGAATAAAGAAGGAACTGTAAATCAGAATGGCGGGAAACGTGATATGCGAGTGTAAAATGGTTATAAAATAAGGAAGGAAATCAAAATAATGATAATTATTAATTTTATTATCCTAAGTAGCAGTTTGAAAGAAAACTGAACATAGCAAGGACTCACACTTTAAAGAAAAAATGAAAGAAGACATTAATTAAAATACTGATGTTGTAGTTTAATAAGGCATGTGGTCACCTCTGACAGCCAGGCGCGCTGCACAGCGATTTACCATACTTGCTATGAGATGATGAATGAGTTGTAGGCTCAAACGGTTCCAAGCTTCTTGGAGAGCTCTCTTCAATTCTGTTATGGAGCTTGGTGGGTGCGAAAGGGCTGCAATCTGTCTCCCGAGCAATCCTATACATGATCGGTAGGATTTAAATAGGGGAGTTCGCAGGCCACGACATGCGCTGGTGTTTTTCGATTCAAGGAAGTCACCAATAGCACCGCTCGGTGACATGGCGCATTATCATCCATGGATATGAAGTCAGGACCGACAGCACCTCGAAACAAGCGAACATAAGGCTCAAGAACTTCGTCTCTGTATCTTTGAGCAGTCACAGACCCTTGTCAAAGAAATGGAGGTCTGTGCGGCGTCCATCATGATGCCTGCCCATACCATTACTCCCCTTAGGGAAAATGATGTCTTTCCGTTATGTTTCTTGGTTCAAAACGTGTTCCCGTTCTCTCCATATCGTTACCCGCCGAGAACATACTCAGACTAAACCGGGACTCTTCACTGAACATCACATTGGCCACTCTCCACTCTCCAATGTTGATGTTTCAAACTCCAGTTCAAACGAGTGCGTTTATGCGCAGACGTGAGGGGAATGCAAACTGCTGGTCTTCTGGCATACAGGCAGCATGATTGAGTCTCCTGTAACCAGTTTGTCTTGAAATTCGTATTCCTGTGGCGACTGTGAGGGCCAACCCAGTGCTCTGGCAGAACTGCCCCTCTGACGTCGCGCGCTTATTACTAGATATTGGTCTTGGCGAGGGGTTGTGAATCTTGGTTGACCTGATACTGGTTGCCGGGTAACATCTCCCGTTCTTTGAAACCTCTGTCACAGTCTTGAGATCACAGACTGGTCCACATTCAGAATTCGAGACACTTCGGTTTGTGATCGAGAGGATTACAGTATTCCAACGATTCTTCTTTCGTAAACATGACCAATTGGCGTCTTTGTGCCATCATTCACCTTGTTTGATGTTTAACAACGTTCCTTCGCACAGCAGTTGCACGAAACTTGACATGCACCGGTGTTTCGCGCAGGACGTAGTCGACTGAAAAGTTTTGCATAAACCCAATGTTTCTTTTTCACCCAATTAATATCCACAAGGAATTTGGAATAATTTTACGAATATTTACTCCATGTTTTTCGCATCTTATGATTTATGCTTAACTTTTGGATACTAGTGTATACTGATAAATACAGTCGACTCTCGATAATTCAAACCTTCAATAATACGAACCTCGTGATAATTCGAAGTATATGCTCAGTCCCTAGAAAAATTCTTGATATTTCGATCTAAACAATACGTTTGGGTGCACTCGATATTTCGAAGTAAAATCTGTGGCTGGTCAAATTAAAACACGCTATATTTCTAAGTTGTCCTATAAGACTCTCGATAATTCGAACATTATTTATCATGTACAGTCCGGTAATAAACAGTTTCGAGCTTACAAGTTTTGTGTTGTGTTGTCTCTGCCTGTCTCCCCTGTAGCGTAGCCCCTTCGATGACCATCTGTCTTCTACCCCTTCTTAGTGTTCCCTGTTTCTCAGGTGAATCACTTTTATTGTTTTCATTCCTTTAAGTGGACAATAGACCAACCGCACCTGTTGTCAGCCATCCACATCTTTCGTTTAACACGTGACCTTGCTACACATGTGTTGAGAAAAGATGGTCCACTATCGTGAGGAAGAGATGTGTAGGATTGTGTATAAATGTATTCTTTTTTACAGGAATTTTAACTTCTATAAAATGCTTATACTGCATAATATGTTCTTTTTAAAAATACTTTAAAATAATTTTATACATATGTACAATTATTGTTTTATTGGATAATTTCAAATTTAAATGTGTCAGAAATAATTTATCTTCGTGTACTTTGGGAATTTTTTTCTACACTCTTGATAATTCGAAGTTTTTCATTGGTCCCTCCAACTTCGAACTATCGAGAGTCGACTGTAGATATATTTTTACTTCTTTTTCTACAAGAATCCTTCAATCGTTACACTTTATTGTAGGGGAGGGCAAATATTTTGGCTTGAGGGCCACATGTGCAAGCGAAGGATACTAAAAGTTAACACATTTATTAAATGATTACATTTAGCGATTGCTATTAAGAATTGCAATATCGAACCAAAAGTTCAATACCGGTATTAGGTATTTTTTAGAACTTAATACCGGGATCCCGGTTTTAATACTGGTAGTAGAAACTTTAAAAAATGAAAGTAAACATAGGTGTTTCTTTGTTTTATTTGCCAGTTTTATCAGAGAGTGTAAATATTACAAAAAATAATTATAACAGAGGAAGGAGTCCACTTGTACTTTCTCCATTCACTTTAATAACTCTTGAACATTTTTTGCATTGTGCCTACCTCCCTATTCTTTTCATCACATAAGTAATGAAACCGAACAGAAGTATTATCAACTGATTTTGCATGTTTATGAAAGTTATTCTTATCCATTATTATGGATTTTTAATTATGAGTATAATCTAAAAAAATATTTTGAACCCTAAAATGGATATGCAAATACAATGTGAATAACAAACTCACCAATTATAAAAGTGAATTGAAATATTACGCACTTTCTTCACAACTACAACCTTGTTTTCCCAGATACGAGTATCAGACGACGAATCCTGCCCGTGTGCAGTATCGCTTTGAGCTGTAATAGATAGTTTTAACCCACCTCCTTGGAAGATTCACATATTTTTTTTATCACTTTTCTTGTTTGTACAATGCAACTTTATATTCACAGTCTAATTAATTTCGCCCGTCAGGGAGACATAAAAACAAAAACATATACTTTTTGCTATGTTGGCTATCCCTGAACATATAGTGGAGACAATTTTAAAAAAAAATTCTAGTAAATACCGAAAAGCAGGTATTTATACTTGTGAATAGAGGTATTGCAAAATTGTACAAATGGCTCAAAATCGCGGTATACCGGTATTACAATCCCTAATTGCAATATCGGACCAAAAGTTCAATACCGGTATTCCGTATTTCTTAGATCTTAATACCGGAATACCGGTTTTAATACCGGTAGTAGAATTCTCAGAAAAACAAAGAAAACACGGTTGTTCCTTTGTTTTATATTTACTAGTTTTATTAGAGAGTGAAAAAATAATTTGTAACTTATAAATTATAACAATATACAAAGAATCACAAAAAAGTAAAGGAACTCCTTATTTATTTATATCACAAAAAAGAGTAAATATCACTATTCAGTCTGTGGTACTATTACAAATTTTTGAAATGGGATCTTAAAAAACATAAAGCATCAATTGTACAGTCATTAAGACTGGAACGTAATTTTGTGCAAAATTACCAGCTGTCAAAAATGTTCTTTCGGCATCTGCGCTAGTTGGTTGTACTGTTGGCAATGCACGATAATAAAATCCTCTAAATCCGTCATCCTTTTTTCCAAATAAATCGATTTCTCGTCAGATGGTTTTGGATATAGCAGATTTTTGTATTGTATTTTGGTTTGTTCAAATTTTTTTAGCTATCGCTGACCCTAATTTTTGCTCAACAGACAATTCCTTTTTACTGTCAACATTAGTGTCATCATCATCTTCGATAACTATACCGAATTTTTCTGAATGTGAATTGGTTTGTGGGTAAAAAGGTTTAAGAAAATGTACTGTCAACATGATCAAATTTGAATTGGTCAGTCTCTTTTCTTCATTTTCATTTTTAAAATCATTATAATTATGTAAATACCGTAAGACATTTTCTGTTTCGGTATGTCTTTCTTCTGTGCAATTTGTCAATATAATATACAATTCTTCAGATAGTGATGTGTGCTGTTCTTTCAGTGACTGCAGCATGAAAGTTATTTTTGCATTAGCTGTTAATAAATTAGAATCTGTCCGACATAATGCTCAACAGCCAGTTTTATTCGAAGTAAAGCTGATACAGTTCTGCGGAGGGAGATGTTAAGTAGAATTCACTATATCAGAAAATTTAATTTGTAGTTTTAAGTCGATTATATTGTTTTTTTGGAATTAATATTTCTGTTTCACAAAACTCGTTCCAAAATTAGGAGTAAACTTTTCCAAAGTGTTTTAGAATCTAAATATTAACATACATTCTGCTTTGTTTTCAATTTATATATATTTATGTAATAAGGTATTCTTTTGTAGGGGAAACGTTTAAATATCTCAACAAATTTTCGAACTTTATTAATCACAGGAAGCAATTCTTAATGAGTTAATATTTCATCCTCATTAGCAATATCTTCTTCAACAATTACATTATCATTACCTTCATTTTCAGCATCACTTTCGCTCTCTTCAAAGTCGGAATCCGAGTGCGTGAGCTAGTCCTGAGTAAACTATCAGAATTCCATACACATCCCTTTTGGGGCCCCTTAATATATCAACAATTTTTTCCTCATATTTGTTGGGGCCCCTGTAGCTTGGGAGGTCCGTATTATTGGTAAAGCTGATACGGTGGTAGTTACACTCCTGTACTTAACATACTTTCATGTGATAGAAAGATTTTTCGAAATTTTTATTTTTTTACTCTTAATTCTGACTTTTAGTGTCTTACATTTTCTAAACTTCCAAAACCTCAAATTTACTTCAACGTTGAGTGTAAGAAATTTTAAGAATATACTAAAAACGATTAAATTAAAAATAATTTTCAAATGTTCGTTAGAAAGAAGCAAACAGAATCCAAAGAATGACTTATAAAACATTTATGTGAATAGCAAACACATGTAAAATATATTTGAAACTTTGATTGGTCAAAGAAGAAAGTGTTAAAATATAAATGTTTAATAGATCAGCGTTTCTCAAACTGTGCGGTGCGTCTTCTTAGGGGGGTGTCATAACTCTACGAGGGGTGTGAGCATATTGAAAATCATGAACAAAAGATTGTTTTAAAAATTATTAATTTACTGAAAGTAAACAAACACATTACATTCTGACATAATAAAAAATAAAATACACATTTGCTCTGATATAATAAAGTTATAACTGCATCAGTACTGCACGCAATGTGTTTCATAATTAATTCAACAATACTATTGGAACATGTTTAATAATTACCAGCGACCACATGGGCTCGTCATACATAAAATTATATACAAAAATTAGCACTTATCTTGATAAATTGTACAGTTTATAATTAATCCCTTAACTGCAGATAACAACTTAAGCAATATGCTCTCCAATGCCACCATTTTCTACGTAGGCAAGCGTATGTGATGTATGGGGGGGGGGATAAATAAGCAAATTCTCTGAAAAAGTAAATCCTTCGTAAACAACTATCAAGATCCTTTTATTGCATTCCAAAGCCTTTGGAATAGTTTTATCGACACCAGTGCACAGAAAAGGTCGTACTTCGGAAAGACGCATGTATACATCTGAGGCAATTAACGCTTCGACTGAATAAGACGTTTATATACGCCGGTAGCACCTAAGAAGGTAAAGTTGTATTGTAGCTTTAGCATCAAAGTTTGGAATTTTTTAATTCAATACATCATAATTGTAAGGAAAAGGGGTGCGAGATGAAAATTATGATTCAATATTGAGTCGCAAATATCGAAAGTTTGAGAAGCACTGTTATGGATAAAATATTTGTATGGCTTTATTTCATTCATGGCTTATCGAGACATGTATTTATTCATGAAATGCTTGTGTTATCAGAGCACTGTAGCTTTAAATGCGCATAAAGTTGTGGAGAATAAACCAGTTTCTATTTTAATAATTCCAATAGCAGTTATAAGAGCATTCTCCAAAAGAGAATCCACTAGTTTCAATATACATATTTAATTGCAATAGATAAAATATTTGTAATAATTCCTTTCATTTATCAAAGTATGCATTTATTTATGAAACACTTGAGTAATTAGTACACTGTAGCTTATGAATGCGCATAAGACCGAGAGAATCACGCTCTTTTCTATTTTGATAATTCCCATAGCTGTCATGAAAGCACTGTCCGACAAAGAATCCACTAGTTGGAACAAAGCGATGTGGTTTATTCCAGAAGGCATTTCGTACAATATACGCTCGTTTAAAATCGGAGCCTTTAAGACGAGTTCTTTGATTTCAGCAAATCTTTCGTGTATTCTAGAACCGAGCATTACCAAAAGAATAAGCTTCGGAATGAGTGTGATCACAAGAAGACCGCCAAACATTACATGCCAAAAAATAATTTCATCTCTCATAAATATTGTAGTTAGTTCTAATATTTGAAATAAAAACAAACACAGTAAGTAAAACGCCAATGGTGATAACACACGATCAATCTTAAGAATAGACGTCGAAAGCAAGTTCACTGTTGTAGAGAAATTATGAATAATTTTTGGTGTGGGAGTTTCTTCAGAATAGGCGGCAGCAAGAACTCGCTGACAATCAGATATGAAACAGCCCAACTTTTGATAAAAGGAACAGATTAACACTACAGCCAAATCTTGTCCAGTAAACAGCAGAATATTAGTTACAAAAAGTATCATGATAGGAAATACTGAAAAATAGTCTTCGTAAGGTTCTGGAATATCTAAATCTAAAGAGTAAAATTTATTGTTAATTCTTACAGATTCTGGCGTAACCCACAACATGCAACTAATGCCTATCAAAGCCGTGATGTAGCCAAGTAAAGATCCTATAATGATCCATAGTTTCAAAGATTTTTGAGGGCATGCATCATATTTAGAATGAATCTTTTGCAGAGAAGACAGTTCTTTAGTTATGAGTTTTCCTTTAAAAACTAAATACAGTCTCAATATAACAGCAAACGTAAAATGCAGATTGGCTGCCAAAGCTTGTCTTTCAAAAGAATCCTTTATAAAACGACATGTGTTAAGAGCAAAGATGCAAATGGAAAGAATACTGTAAAAAGTACATAATATTTTTTCGAAGATTCTCAAGACTAATGAGATGTTTCTGTCGGGATATGGTACACCTAGTAAGAAAAAGAACTTGAAAATCAATTTTATATCATCGCATTCGTTTTGTATTGACTTAATCCAAGCCATGACTCCCATTGAAGCAATGTGCTTTGACTAAATATATAAAATACGTTGAAAGTTACAATTCAACATCTTGTATAAATGAAATGGACGAAAATATTTGTTCATCATCCCTACATTCTTGTTTTATGGGTACGACCTTTTTCCCGAAAAAGATAATTATTTATAAGAAGAGCATTCTATTTCGTACGACTTACTACTCTGCTAAAATGAGATGTTTACAGAACGGAGCACGAGAGATTAGAAATGGTAGTTTTTTTGGTAAAAAAAACACATAATTAGAATTGCATAATATTTTAGACATTTTTCAGAGGTAAAACTCTCAAGGTGACAATACCTTTTAGACATCAATAAATCGATTATGATACACATGCGATCAGTTTTGAGACTGCTTAATTGGATGATCTACCACGAAACACCCCTATTGTTAATATGTTAGAACATAAAACTATATTAAAATGATGAAAAAATAATACATTCTCTTATTCTAATAATAATGGAAATTTTAAAAATGGGTTTTTTGACACGATTGGAACGATGGCACTTAGTAAACATAAACGCAATACCAATTTTCTCCACTTAAAAAATCAATAATGTCCCTTTTATCCAACATTTGTTTTGAAATTATTATTGAATATATTGACAAACATCTTTCTTTTTCTACAAAACTCCTTTAATCATTATACATTGTAGGTATACGTTTTATAATGTTATATAAAAATAGCACTTTTTCGAATAGTTTAAAATTTAATTTAAGATAAACTTTAAAAACCTTTTAACTGATTCTTATACTTTTCTCCAAAGGTCAATATTGTTTTGAGAAAAATTGTTTCACGAAATGATGGATTACTTATTAGAGTTGTAGTTTGAAGCTGCATGGGGGCTATTGGTTGGCGGGTCTTGTAATTTTGAGTTTGGCCAACTTACCTGAGCTGGTACCTCACTCTACAAATTTCCACACCGAGCCAATAGACAGATTTTAACGGGCATCCACTCTTCTAGATTTCAGATCTTTAATGGTGATCATAACCACTCATCTACCACTGTCAGCTGATAAATAAAAAAAACCCTTAAATATACCGCAAAATCCGGCGTATAACGCGCACCTACACTATCAAGCTGCATTTTTTAATTTTAAGGTATATTCGTCGTATAACGCGCACCCGCTTTTTTAAGAAGAAACCTGCAATTGCAAGTGTGCAATGCTCTTATGTTTTTATGTCATTCATTCGAGGTATTATAACAAGATTTTGAAGAAATAGTATACTTCTACAACTACAATCCCTCAAGTTCAAATAAAATATTATTTCTTTTCTATAAACAGTATTTATTTATATGTAGTCGACTAATTTTTTATATGATCATCTCTTTTTTTAATTTTTAAAGCAATCATTTCCATACCCGGCATATAACGTACACCCTTAAATTTTAGTCTTATTTTTTGTTTTAAAAGTTTGCGTTATACGCCGGATTTTACGATACCTCAAATTAAAAATATTTGAAATATGAATTTGAGAAATATCTCTCTCTCTATATATAAATGGTGAAATCGCTTCATCTAACACCGTCCAACTTATCACAATGAAAATTGGCATGTGTGTGTATTTTTTGTGCTATTTTCTTTGTTACAGCTCCCGCCAGGTGAAGTTTCAACACATCAACTTCTGCACCGTTCAAGCAATCGCCAAGTTGCCGACATTGTCGCCAAAAATGATGCCAACTTAGTTCTATCACCAACATTTCGCAATGTTTCCATTGAGAATCGCCCTTATAATGTAATGAACGGCGTTTCTTGTGAATATTATAATTTTAACATAAAATAAATACAACAGAAAGTAATATTAACGTATTACACAACTAGATATTAATTATTTACACTATTCTAAGTGTTCATTACACAAAATTTGTAACAATGTGTTACTTTTGCTGAGAAGAGATTAGCTTAGGAAGGTGTTTTCAAAAATCGACCCTCAAGAGAGCTACGGGGCGTTATAAATAAATTTTAAAAAATCCTTTTTATCCGCTTTTAGACCTTCAGACTTTAACAAATATTGGTTTTTGTTCAGCTGAGATATGCAAAAAGCTTTTTTTTTGTTTAATTTGTTATTCACTTAAAATTAACTCATTAAAAACTCCTTTGTCCTTCAATCTGTTGTGTTGTTTAATTTTTCAATACCAGCTAGTCTTATATGAATTTATTCAATCTAAAACTGCGAAAACGTAACTCTGGATGACGATAAGCGATTTTACTGACATTTAATAATATTACATCGTAAGGAATACAATTTTATATTTGTATGATCATATTCTACGAATCATAAAAACCTGATAAATGCACTCCTTTTCTGTAAATGAGAAACCTCTTTTTTAGAAGATATCTTAAGATCAAATTTACTTTAGAAAATATCGAGTGATCTGAAAACCTTGTTTTACAAGGTTGTTGCGGTAGACGAAGTGAAAAGGAAAGCTTATCCTGGGAAATATCTGCAAAATCTTGAAATTGTGCTCCAATTCCTTTTGCAGTAGAGAAAGTGTTGACTTTAAAAAAAAAGCATTTACCCTTCTTTGCATGCTTTTTTTTTATTGTGAAATAAATCAAAGTGATATAATTTATTCTCTAGATCATAGGTTCTCAACGTGGGCGATAACGTTCGCTTGTGGGCGTTTGAGGCTTTTAGGGGGTCAGTAAAAGACCCAGAGAAAATTAGGGGGAGTTGGGATGGCACGGAGGGGCTTGGACAGATTAACCAAACATATTCTAAAAAAGACTTAAAAACACGCTGATTGCGTACTAGCAAAAGAAAACTTTAAAACTGTTTACCTTATGTTGATTGTATGTATTTAAATAATTTCTTTTATCACATGTACGAAAATTCTTATATTTTGGTAGTTCGGGAAGTGTGGGTGAAAAACTTAAAGATTGCATTGCATTTAGACCTACATTAAATTGAATGATATAGTGCATTTTAATTTCTGTAGTGCACATATTGTCTTTGTCTTTGAGCAGTAGGAAAAATGTTTCGTCCACTACATTTCATTACGTATATTATCCAAAAAACATAATTAAATATGTTAATCAGGAATTTACGAGTGATTCTTTAAAGGCTGTAACTGTCAATTTATATTTACTTTAAAAGGATTGTTTATTATGAATTACTTCGTATCATCAAAACCCCTGCCTATCTTTATAACAGGTAAGTTAAAACTTTTATACTACTCTTTTAAATGAAGAAGTAATTCAGTAGCGTTTCAATTCCAACAATATCCTATCTATGACTAAAATATATAGTATTACACATTGAAATATGTGTGTGGCAATAGCTATTTCAGATTTGCAAGTAAAAAAATTGGGGCTTTAGAAAAAAAATCTAAAAAAATATTTTATATATTAGTAATAGAATATTTTTTTAAAAATTTAACTCTTGTTTTCACCATGTATTATGTACACTCTTATTTCTCTAGAGTGGGAGGGGGTGGTATCGAAATATTCACTGGAAAAAGGGGCGCCAGTTCAAAAAAGGCTGGGAATATATGCTCTAGATTAAAGGAAAAATGTTAAACAATTCTTATTGTAAATATATAATACTAGCTGGTATAGCCGTTCTTCGCACGGGTGCATCGAAAAATTAAACAATACAAATTGAAAAATAAAGAAGGATTTAATGAGTTAATTTTACGTGAATTGCAAATTAAAGAAAAAAAGTCTTTTGCATATATCAGCTGAACAAAAACTCATATTTGTTAAAATTTAAGTCTGTAGGTCTAATAGCTGATATAAAGGATTCTTTTTTTTATAACGCCTCCGTAACTCCCTTGTGAGTCGAGTTTTGAACACATCTTCTTATTATCTCTGCTCAGCAAAAGTAACATATTGTTACAAATTTTGTGTAAAGAATGCTTAAAATAGTATAAATAATTTATATCTGGATGTGTAATACGTTAATATACTTTCTGTTGTATTTATTTTATGTTAAAAAATTGTAATATTCGCAAACATACTCTCCATCAATTTTATTGATCACAATTTGATTAATTGTAGTAAAATGAACAGTAGAAAGCCTGGAAAATTCAACCATCTCTGTCCGGAGGCTGTTACTGACTTATGAAGATACCGCTACAAAGGGAATATACACTAACGGAGTGTATTGTTCGTGTTGTTGAAACAAAGTTTATTTCTGATACATTCTTCGTTACTTTGCTATTCAACGATCCAAAACAGTATTAAATACATACCACCAAATTTGGCGATTTTCAGTTGTTATAGTCAACTTCTTTGTCAAAAGAGCTAAGGCATGAATTGTCACTTGGCTCGAAAATGGCTTTTCGACGCCAATTACGCTAAAAAGAAAAACGCTAGTAAATGTAGTCTGCAAATTTTTTTTTAAAATGAAAAAATTTTTTTTTTTGAAGGCTTGGTTTTTAAAATATATTTTCCAAATTTCCCACATAGATAACAAATAACGGTAATTTTTAAACAAAAAATGTAAGAAAGAAATTACATAAATGATTTTTTGAAAAAGGGTATTAGACGAAGAACACAAACACTCCTTTAAAATACGTAATTTTTAAGCAATTTTTTCTGTTTTGGAACAAAACATGGATAACAACATTTGACACTTGGAAAAAAAGTTTCGTTTGATTGTGTTTATAAATTACGAAATTATTCAATGTTCAGTTAAAATTTTGAGTATTTTTTGAAAAATTGAAAAAAAAGTTTTTGGTGTATTATATTTTAAAAAACAAAATATGAACTTTTTTTAGTACAGAGTTTTGATACATTCTGATTAGTAAGAAATTCGTGCAGAACGATTGAAAAATTCTTTTCATAAAAATGCATCGATATTGGCTCATTTTAGAAAAAATCGTCAAAAATGCAAAATTTCGTTATTTTGTAAAAAGAAATGTACCGTATCGTGGCTAAAAAAATGATCTTTCCGATTATGTAATTATTTTTTGTCTGATTTTGGTAGGAAAAGAACGATCGCAATTTTAAAAATGAAGAAAAAGTAGAAACTCTTACTTCTTTCTTCGGACAGAGATTTAGCGCATGCGTAGAAGCACGCGTAACAACACTTTTTTTTAAATACCGCTCCTCATAATATTTCCGTACCGTGGACTTTATATGAAAATTGATTCTTAAGGAATAACTCCAAAAAATATTTAAACAAAGTAGAAAAGAGAGATGGATTTATGGTATATAAACATATATTTCTTTTAATTTGCTTCGGACCGGTAAATTAAAATTCTATTCGCGGGCCGGATAGAGACTTCCGATGGGGCCGAAGTTGGCCCGCAAGCCGTAGCTTGCCTATCTCTTTCTATGAGGAAAAGAAAATGCATGACTCATTGGTGTAATGATTGAATCCATTTTTTTTCTACACTCGAGTAGCTACATGTGTGAAGAGCGTAGTTTATTATTTTATTTCTTGTTATTAATCATTAACATTATTTTTATAATTATATAACAGGAAAATCATTAAATATAATTCTTTGTACCGAAAAAATATATAAGTACTTTTCTCTGTTGATATTCTTGAAAATAAGCTTGCACAGACATTTTATCTGACTTGAATAAAAATAAAAAATCAGTGCTGTACAATGGCTTACCAATTATATCATCTTTCAGAGCTTTTCTTGTCTCAGAACACCGTTTTCGCTAGGTATCTGACGTTTTTATTGTACTAACTTTGCTTTACCCTGCCTTTAGAAACCTTCTCTAATTAGGAAGCTCACGTTTTTATTGTGACCACATAGCTTTACTCTGCCTTTGGATGCCGTCTCCGCTAAGGAAGCTGACGTTTTCATTGTATTAACTTTGCTTTTCCATCTCTTTAGAAACCTTCTCTAATTAGGAAGCTCACGTTTTTATTGTGACCACATAGCTTTACTCTGTTTTGGATGCCGTCTCCTAAGGAAGCTGACGTTTTCATTGTATAACTTTGCTTTTCCTTCTTAAGAACCTTCTCTAATTAGGAAGCTCACGTTTTTATTGTGACCACATAGCTTTACTCTGATTTTGGATGCCGTCTCCGCTAAGGAAGCTGACGTTTTCATTGTACTAACTTTGCTTTTCCCTCTCTTAAGAAACCTTCTCTAATTAGGAAGCTCACGTTTTTATTGTGACCACATAGCTTTACCCTGCCTTTGGATGCCATCTCCGCTAAGGAAGCTGACGTTTTTATTGTGGTCACAAAATTTTACCTCGTCTTCAGACTCCGTTTCCGCTCGGAAAGCTGACGTTTTTACTGTGGTTACAAAATCTTACCTTGTCTTCAGACACCATTTCCACTCGGGAAGGTGACGTTTTTATTGTGTCGGCATTGCTTTATCCTGCCTCGATCACCGTCTTCGCTTAGGAAGCTAATGTTTTTATTGTATCAACATAACTAGCTTGTGTTCGGATACGTTTAGGATTATAAATGAATTATTGAACTATTTTGGGGGTAACCACTTTTGATAAAAATAAAATCTTAATGTTGGTGTTTTTATAAATTACCTGATTATTTATTTTAAGTATTTAATTTTAAATTACTTTCAAAAATAATGTATTAGTTAAATAAATTTTCTTATTTTTATAATAAAAATCCGTTTCGCCTAAATATAACTTTAAGAAATATCTAGGATAAAAATTTAAAAATACATTTTCTTTTTTTTTTAAATTTTAAAAGCAGTTTAAATATTTCTAAATACAAACATGTAATTAATTCTAAAAAAAATTTCTTCCTCTTTCTTCACTTTTTCAAATAATCTGATTGAAATGACTTTATTGTTCAATTTTTAAATATATAATATATAAATCAATAACTGTACTACTGCTAAGGAAAGGGACACTTGGAGCCCTAATAAATGCTATTAATGAGTAAATTACATTAATTTTAAATTAAAACTTTTTAGCTCTTTATCTACTGCATTATGATTTACTGCAATTTTCTTCGTGCAATATCCTTTGAGTATATTTTGAGTCACTACGTTGAAAATTAAGGGATATACATAAACGAAATACCCAACTTAGAGAAATTAAATCCATTGGAGCTAATTAATTAAATTGTTTCTTTAAAGTTCCGTTAGTACGCGAAGAGCTAAAGTATTCTCATTATACAAAAAGGTCGTTTCATTTTTTAAAGCAGTTTTAATTCTTAAAAATGCTAAATAAAAAGAGAATACTAATATTTTGCAGCACGCATTCAACTATTTTTGAAAATTATAGAATTTATTAAATTTATTTCCTTTTTTTTACACATAAAAACAGGTTTTACGCATAAACTTAATTGGATGATATTCAAAGAAACAGTTTTTCTTTTCATTAAAACGCAGAAATACATTACACGTTGGGCATTTTGAAAGAGGTTTCGATTGAATGTTTTTAAAGCACTGCCTCCTGGGGTAGGAAATACTGTATTTTTTGAACATGGACTACTGCACCCTGAGTTTTGTTCAGTCTCTTCATCGTCTTCTTCAAAATCTGAAGAAACTTTCAGCAGATTTTTTGCTGGGACTACAGCAGATGAATCATCTGATAGTGCATCACTGCTTAATCCCAAGCCTCTAGAAGACTGAGCTTCTTCTTTCCAGACATTCTAAGAAGAGAGAAAAATAATTATAGCACCTCATAAATAACTTATTGTTAAATTTCATTTACATGCAAAAAAATGAAAATGTTAGTTTTTGTATAAAGAATAGATATTTCAATTAATTGTGTGGCAAATAAAAGTAAGCTCAGATTCAAATTAAAAAACCTTTTGGAAAAAGTTAAATAATAATAAAAAATCAAAATAAATAAGTTAAACTAAAAAGAAATACCAAAAATGCATAACTCTATTACACTTAAGTAATGAGGGTACAACACAACAAAAAGCAAAGATAAGTACACGGACGAAAAGTAAACCAGAAGGGCTTTGTCTAACATTCAGTGCATTCGTGGTAATTATAAGTACCACAAGTCATTCAACTGTAAAGTCAATTATATACACTGTTAATTTAAGTATACACTGTATACACTTAAAATAAATAGTCAAATCGTTTTCTAAGGTCTTAATTTACATATAAAAAATAAGACACTTCCCTTTTGACTTCAACCACTACTTCTCTTTTGACTTTAACCACTTTTCAGGAACAAAAACATCAATCTTAGCAATCCGATCAAAACAGCAGCTGAAACCACAACTTCAATTTTAAAACTACTCGCTTTCCCGCAAAAATACTCATCATAGAACCCTTTCTGCCATTTATCCTAGAAGAGTGGAATTAAAACAGTGTTCCGTCAGAACATTCGTAATAATGGTTATTCTGTGTAATTTTTAAGTGTGTGGTACTCATAAGTACCGTTAGTAGATAAAGGGTTAAGAAGAAATAAAACAATTTTTTAACTGATTTAATACAAATTCATAAATTATTTTGATCTGTTTCAAATATGTTTTAATGTCGACTCTTGATAATTTGAAGTTGGAGGGACCAATGAAAAACTTCGAATTATCAAGAGAGTAGAAAAAATTCCCAAAATTCACGATGAAAAAAATTTTTTCTAACGCATTTAAATTTGAAATTATGTAACAAAGCAACAATTGTACATATGTATAAAATTATTTTAAAGTATTTTTAAAGTACATATTATACAGCATAAATATTTTACAGAAGTTAAAGTCCTGCATTAAAAGAATACATTCATAAACAATCCTACGCATCTCATCTTCACATCAGCGGACCATCCTTTCTGAACACATGTGTAGCAAGGCCACGTGTTAAGCGAAAGATATGGACGGCTGACAACAGGTGTCGTTGGTCTATTGTCCCTTTAAAGGAATGAAAGCAATAAAAGTGTCTTTTCGCCTGAGGAATCGGAAAACACTAAGAAGAGGTAGCAAACAGGGGCTACGTTACAGGGGAGACACGCAGAGACAACACAACGCAAAACTTGTAAGCTCTAACCTGTTTATTACAGGACTGCAGATGATAGCGAGTGTTCGAATTGTCGAGAGTCTTATAATTTTGAATATAGTTTGTATCTGCTAGACATTTAATCGAATATTGATTACAAACATTTTTTTTTTTCGTATAGAGTTTTTTGTGATATTTTGTTATGGTTTTTTATTTTAATTTCGAAGTCGACTTTTTTCTATAATTGAGATAAGGTTCTCTGAAAACACCTATTATTTCTAAGGACTCTATGAGTCCACTGCGCCAGAGCAATTTCTGACCTCTGATATGTAAACACCAGTGCAAGTCAGGTGTAGCCATTCATAGCAATAGTGTTCTCGGCGGCTGATGGCGTTTACTAAAGGGATAATACGCCGCATCTCTCATAACGGCCAAATCATTAGAAAGTGGTTCAAGGAACATTCTGGAGGATTTCAAGACCTCTCTTGGACTCTGGATTCATCTGACGTGAATGCAATCGAAAATTTGTGGTTCCACCTGGAAAACTGAATTCGTACTGTCGCGTTAGTACCTCGCAATGTGACTCACTACATTCTGGCTTTCCGAGTATATTTGGTCCTTGAGGACGAAAGATAGCCTTTATACTAAACAGGTGTCCGTGATGCAATGGCCCTTCAGTATGTGTGTTTATATAATATGATTTATCTATATATATAAAGGAGAAAAGCGACTCACTCACTGACTGACTAATCACGATATCTCTGGAACTATTCAACCTACAGACTTGAAATTTGGTTGACATGTTCCTTTCAAGGAGTAGAGATCAGCTAAGAACGGAATTTTTTGCGAAATTCGAAACGCAAGGGGTTTTGCGAGGGGTTAAGGGGGCGTTATAAATAATCGTTTCCATTTTTAAACTACTCGACGTGCAATATTGAAATTGGGTAAGCAGATTCCTTTCATAGAGTAGAGATCCTCTACAAAATGAGTTTGGTAAAAATCGACACCCAAGTGGCGTTGTGGGGGCTTTGGAGGCGTTATAGATAATTATTTCCATTTTTAAACTATTAGACGCACAGTCTTTATATTTGATAAATATATTCCTTCCATAGAGTAGAGATCAGCTACAAGATGGGTTTTGGGAAAATAGCCCCCAAGTGGCGTTGCAGGGGATTAGGGGTGTAATAGATAAATATTTTAGTTTATTATAAACTACTTGACCTACCTGCTTGAAAATTGGTAGGCATGCTTCATTCATGGAGTAAATATCCGCTACAAAATGGGTTTGGGGAAAATTGACCCCCAAGGGGTGTTGCGGGGTTTAAGAGGAGATATAAATAATTATTCCGATTTTTAAACTATTAGACGCACAGTCTTCAAAATTTGGTAAGCAGATTACTTTCATAGAGTACAGTTTCCCTACAAAATGGGTTTTGTGAAAATAGAACTCCAAGTGGCGTTGCTGGGGCTCAAGGGGCGTTATAGATAATTATCCCCATTTTTAAACTATTAGGCGTACAGTCTGGAAATTTGGTAAGCCGATTCCTTTGGTAGAGTAGAGAACTGCTACAAAATGGGTTTCGCGAATATCAACCACCAAGTTTCATTTCAGGAGATTAAGGGGCTTATTCGATAAATATTTCCGTTTTTAAACTGTTAGATCTACCTGCTTGAAAATTGGTAGGCATGTTGAATAGAGTTCCTCTATCAAAGAGTAAAACGAAAATCGACCCCTAAGAAGAGTTGCGAAAGGTCAAGAAGAGTTATAGAAAAAAATTCCTGTTTTTGAATTGTTAGACCCTCATACTTGAAATTGGTTAAGCATGTTTCTTTTGTTGAATAGGGATCCACTAGGAATGTATTTTTCGGAAATCAACTCCTGGGGAAGCAGGGGATTACTGGGACGTACTTCTAAAAAAATTCCTTTTTTCGAACTACAAGGACTATAATAATGAAATTTGGTTTGCATTTTTCTTTTGTTAAATTGAAATCCGCTAAGAACGGTTATTTTGGAAAACGACTCTCAACGGGATTACGGGGGTATTGATAGTAAAAAAATTTTTTTTTTTCCTGTTAGATTTAGGCTTGAAATTTGGCTTGCATGTTTATTTTACGGAGTAGAGATCCACGCAAATTTGTTTTGCGGGAATCCACACTTGGTTATGGGGTTACGAATGTGCAAACATCATTTTATATTTATATTTTAGAGATTTTTAGAAAATACAAATTAGATCTGTCCTTTTTTTTTATCAAGAGGCGACAGTTACAGGTATAAGTATATTTTTCAATACAGTCGAATTCTTAATGCTAGGACTTAGATATCAGTAATTTATATATATTTATATATATATAAAAAGTATATATTTATAAAACATCATGAAATACCCAGCGAAGCGGGTGGGTAACAGCTAGTGTTATATAAACTCCTTCTTACAGATTTTGTTACGAATACGAATTATTTCTCTCGGCCATTTATATATAATTAAAGAAAATAAATAAATTTTCATTAAAATTATTTAAAATGATAATTGTTATTTTTAACCGTCACAAGTGCTTCAAGTTCTTGACAATCTGATAAAATGAATAACAGAAACTCTCTCTGTAAATTTGATGCATAAAATAATACAGAAATAAAATATTTTTTAATTCGACATTTTATCTAGAAAAAAACAACAACATCATAACTAATTAGAGAATTATAAACAAGAAGTTCGGGCTTAAAGTATCCAAAACTAATGGCTTATTATAACAGAATTAGCCCATCAGAATTGAATAAACTTTTCATCCGTGGATTGGAAAACTCTCCGAAATTATTTGGGTCTAGTCCGACCGGCCACACGTGCGTGTATTATTCGGTAATCGCCACCAATAAACTTTTTACTTCTGACTTCATTAATAAAGATGTAACCACCGCAGAGTAAAAGATGCAGTGCGTTCTTTGGTTAACATAATCTAAATCAGTCACACGTGTATAGCGACATATTCGAACAGAATGGAATGTCGACCCTCCGACATGAAAATCTATCCACCAAAGGGACAGAACTTTAAAGGAGACGGGAACTTTGGTATCTCAAACTGGCAAGCATCCTTAATTTTTCGTGATAGAAAACATTGTTGATCATGTGCGGAAATCATTTTGTAGGAGTCCTGATTAGGCAAGCCAGCAACGACGTTCCATTTTGTTCGAACACGTCGCTGTACCCGAGTGACTGATTTAAATTCCGTTAACCGAAATACATACTGCTTGCTGTGGCAACCACATCTTTACTAACGAAAATTGTGTGAAAAGTTTATCGTCTGCAATTGTCGAATGAAGTGCGCATGTGCGGCCAATCGGCCTAGACCCAAAAAATCTCGAAGCGTTTCCAATCCATGGATGAACAGTTTATTACATTCTAACGGGTAGTTCCGTAATAATAAGCCATTACTTTTGGATACTTTAAGCCCGGACACCCTGTATTATGTTTTTTGCTACAAGTATTTAAGTGCAACATTTTAGCGACCATACTTGGCTTATTTATATTAAATAAATTATGAAAAATAAAATGTATATAGTTATTCTAGTCATTCTTATGCGCTATCAGAATGCAATAAAGTAATTTAAAATTAGGCTTCTGACTTAAATGTTATAAGTTCCATTGAATATTCTGGCATGAGGACTTTTATAGTTATCCGTAAAATATATTCAAACTTTAAAAAAAAAAATGAGAGTGCTCAAACGAATTTTACGTTAAAATGTGAATCAAACAATGAATTTAACAATGTAATTATTACTTAAAATCATTTTTCTTGTATACCGTTTGAAAAAGAAATCGCGATATAAACTGTATTTTAGCACCAGATGCCTCAAAATTTATTTCATATTTTTTTCCCCTACTGTCTTAACACTTTCAAAGCATAATGTCACATTATTTCTTTTTTGACGTTCACTATTTATAATTATGTTTTTTCCCCTGCGCATAAAACACGGTGCTGACCATTACGTCAATCAATCTTCTTTGTTTTAAAATTCATTGGTGACAATAATGCCAATCATAAACACACTTTTACACGTGATTGTTCAACAACAGGCATGTGGTCTGACACTAATAAATATTCACCTGCATTAGAATATGCGAAACACAAAAACACTCTGTGATTCCACCTGCTTTTATTTCTTTCGTTGAAAGCATTAAAATTTTCAGTTACACCTGCAGAAACTTTACTCATATATGAAGTCTAAAAAAAGGGGAAAGAAGTTACAATTATTTATTCAGGTTCACCGGATTTCTGTTCTAAATTCGTCACTGGAAGTGAAAGATACTTTCAAGCAGACATAAATTCCTTATTCTAAAAATGAATAAAGATAATATTTTTTGAATAAGAACTCTATTGAAAAGACCTATTTTACTTGAAAATTGAAGACTATTTTTTTCTCAGGAAAGCCGTATTTAGAATATCTCTGATTTTTGCAGCGTGCATGAGTTTTGGATTATTATAAATGAAACAAATATAATTTATTTTTAAATTATTAGATTTTATGCCATGTGTAAAATAGTATAATCCAGTCTTTCAACTGCATATTTAAAATAGCATAGAATTAGTGTTTAATATAACGTGATTAGTACTATTTTTTGCATGTTTTAAATTGTAGAAGTAAAAAAAAAACAATAATTACTTATCAAGAAAATATTAATTTTCAAGATTTCGGAATTTCGGGCCTCTTTAGTATAAATAATTTATCCCTTTTACTTTCAAGTTATTTTGAAGATTTGAGTACACAAATTGTCAATTTTTTTTTACTGCAAAAATCAAATGTTTGGTACAAAATATAAAATATACTCAGTAGTAGTTAAAAATTGATATTTTAAATACTTTTTTGCATAAAATTTTTAATTTTTTATAGCAACTGCATATTTGCTTGAAATAGCTGTCACAAAGCGTTGCAGTGGTGAAATTCGTTTCTAGTAGAGCATTATATTCTAAAAAAAAGTAAAATAAAAATAAATAAAAAGGAATATCTTTTTGTAGTTCAGTAATTCAGTTTTGTGTAATGTAAATGCAATCATTTTACCAGAATCGTATTTCCTTCTTTGTCTCTTTTCCATTTGCAACCTTTTTTGAATAAAAAACTTTTCACTGTCTTATAGACTCACTTTTCAAAGGAATACGACGAATATGGATATAAAATGTCGTTCATTAAGACGGGCAGGGCTATCTAGGATTCTTTTGTCCACAAGTTACGTCATCATATTTACTTAAAAGCTCTTCTATAACTTCTAAAAATTTAATACATTTCCCAACTACATTTTTATAGAGCAAAATTGAGTTCCAGAGTGCCTTGTCTAGTACATGTAAAGCAGCGTTTCTCAAACTGTGGGACGTGCCTCCTAGGGGGGCGTGATATTCCTACCCGGGGAATGCGAGTGTATCGAAAAGTTGTAAAGAAAAAGATTTATAAAAAATATATTAATTTACTGAAAGGAATCAAAACAAAATACATTCTTAGATAATAAAAAATACACATTTACATTAATATAATATACTTATGAATGTACCAGTACTGCATAATGCGTTTAATAATTAATTTAACAATACTAAGTTAAGAACAAGCTTAGTAATTACTAGTGACCCCATGGGCATGTACAAAATTATATGCAAAATTTAATGCTTATCTTGATAATTTATAAAGTTTATAATTTTAGTCGTATTGTAGTTTTAGCGTCAGAGTACGCCAGTGGCGCACACAGGAATTTTTCAAAGGTGGTTCAGGGTCGAAAGTCCACCTTTCTCATATCATGCTACAATACACCGCCCAAAATATTCTTTTGATTTTGTCGATTTTCGGAAACACAAACAGAGTAAAAAATTAATTATTGAACAAATAATTAACATTAATTAATAAAATTAAATATTAATAACAAATATTTGATTAAATTTTAGTGTTATATACTATATACATAGTATTATAATCAATCGAGAGAAAAATCAAGGGCTATAGGGGGTTCGGATCCCCCCTCCCCTCAATGTGTGCGCCATTGAACTAAATTACTTTTGAATTCACACACACACAAAATACATTGTTAATGTACGGATAGGGGTGCCACAAAAATTCTGATTGAAAATTGAGCAACAAACATTGGAAGTTTGAGAAGCACTGATGTGAAGATATCGTTTTATAATATTTTTCTGTGGTTTCGGATTTTTGGATGAAAGGTTATTTCCTGATCAAAGCAACCTACACCACCCATATTAAATTATACAAAAAATTAACTCGTATAATACTCGGGCGTGACATTTTTGAACATTAATGCCCGAGATAATCTAGGACATACCATTAAAAGGTTGAGTAAAAATATTTTCCTAATTAAAAGTGTACCTAGTCGGGCCATAAGTTCTGATACAAAAATCTGACACAGTGTGCTGATACTCAAACGGAGCAAATGATTATAAGTTTCATCATTAGATATTATCCATAATGTTTTTCAAATAACTGTTGCCTCCCACGCATGATGTACTCTTTAAATCAGAGATTTAACATTTGGAATAGAAGGGTGCATAGATATTTCTCTGCCCTGAAAAAAAAAGGCTCATCAAAAATTTTTGAGGTTTTTAAACATTTAGACAAAAAAAAAAGTTATTTGTTTATCCAACAATTAAGAGATTTTCTAGACCGGCAGCGTTTCCGGTCATACTAGAAATACTCGTCAGTGCTCGGTGAGAACTTGTCAAAATCTATTGTAACGGGTCTGTTCGTGAACCTCTTACTAATCCTCTAGTGGAAAAACTACTTCTTTAAATATTGTTCTATTGAAAACTTTCTCCTGAAGAAGAGGCGGTTTATGTAAATCAGGGTTTATATTTAATCATTAACTTTTAAATTCGACGGTGAGAGGTTAGGAGTTAGATGACAGTGATTAACGTAAAGTAGTAGAAAGCTAGTCAATAATGACTTGCCGATTTCATTACTTAATATTTAAGATTGATAATTAATAATTGACAATTTAGTCAATAAAATATGTTTGAATAAAAAAATATCGACTAGAAGTGGAATAACTAAGAAAGGAATTGCGATTATTTAGAACGTATATTACCAAAACGTTGCAAAGTAAGTGATTCAATTCGTAATTAAATATTAAATATCTTGTAGACCTCGCTTTTGCTCCAATACTTAAATATAGGTGCATTTCCTAGCCTGAGTTATTGAGACTTATAAAAGTATTAATAAATTATATTTGTTTTGATTGTGGCTGATCTTCATTCTAACTCTCAAACCCTGATGGATGTCAGGGGACATCCATCACACCATGTCAAAAGACAACTCTTGATAAACGGATGAACGAGTAAAAAGAAAAATGCTCGCATAGAAAAAACCGCAACAGTACTTTTGATTTTAAGGTAACTTGAAGAAAAAGCAAGGTGATTGAAGAATCTTTCAAACACCAAAATGACCCTGTATATGCAAGAATTACCCAAGAAACTAAAGAAAAAGAAAAAAAAGCCTTGCAAATGGCTCATTATCTGGCTTTCATAATGGTTTTGTTAATTATATTGGTGAGGTATTGACTATGAAGGCATCTGATTTATTTTAGCTAGAAAAAAGGAAAAAGCACTATCATATAACCAGCAGTCGCCAAGCTTTTTAACCTCACGGACCATTAAATTGATAATTTAAATCCCGCGGACCACTTATAGGATTTTTAAGTGTTAAATTATTGTTATGAATTGAATTATGTTTCAATGCATCTTAAAACACAACTTAACGCGAATAGTAAGTATATTCCGCATATTTCTGAGCGAAATGTTCTCACGTCCCACCACTTTGGCGACCTCTGATAAAACCAATAGTGTAGATTTTCAACGTAAACATGTTCAATGGAAACGTTTCACTTTTCAACAAGACTCTTCTCTTGCTTATAAGGCGAATTTACCCAGCGGTGGTTGAAAAAGAATGTGTCAGAGGGAACACAGAGATCGGCCTTCTATTAGTCCGGGCTTTTAGTCAAAAACTGATCAGCTAGCTGTAATAAAGTTTTTAACACTGGACAGATGTAAACCGGTGGATATTCATCGCAGAATCCTGTCTGTGTACAGTGATACGTGTACATCGAAGCCTAAGTTGACAAGGTAGATGAGAATGCTAAGCGATGGTCAACAGAAAACAAGAGATTTGATGCGTCTCGGTCAGTTCAAACATTCATGACGTTGCAAATGAATTCAATATTTCCATTGGTACTATTCTTAATATTATCACCAATATTCTGAAGTATCGAAAAGTTTGTTGCCAATGAGTACCTTGCATGCTATCTGAACACCACAAGAAACAGCTAATGGAATAAGTTTACAGCATTTGTTGCGCTACAGAGATGGCAGTGACGACTTTCTGCAGCACATAGTGGAAGGGGATGAAACCTGGTGTCTTCTCTTCCATCGGAAAGGAAGTTCCCAAAAAATTCAATTTAAACCTCAGCAGTCAAACGAAAAAGTGATGTTGATGACAATGTCCAACATGCAGGGACCCTTATTACTGGAGTTTAAAGAACCAGACGTCTCCATCAATGCCCACGATACATTCAAACACTTGATAAGCAGCACAAGCTTATCAAAAACAAACGTCTAAGTATGCTGTCACCTGGTGTCATCATTCCAACTTCAATGCAAGGCCGTATGCCGCCAAGGTGTTTGTCGAGACCCGTAAAAAGTGGGAAGTCCTGAAAAAACAACTTATAATCCAGCTCTGTAGCCTTGCGACTATCATGTTTTTAGACCACTGAAGAAAACCCTAAAGAGTCAACAATTTAACTCTCACGATGGCATAAATGCTGCAGTTCTCAACTGGTTCCATGATCAACCGACATCTTTCATCTCTGAAGGTTTTCGTAACCTTTCTAAGCAATGGGATGCCTGCCTAAACACCATGGTAACAAACTTTGCATTTTCCTTATTAAACATTGATGTTTCTACCGGTGTATCTATCTCATTTCTGTCCTTACGCATCTCATGGATAAACACCTCGAATCACTTTCATCTGATCACCCATCATGTGTAACCCGTTAACAGAAATAAATTTTATAGAATTTATGTCTTAATCTCATTGTTTCACACAATGACTTGCAAAAGTATACAGATAGCATAACTGTGAGAAAAACATATCAAACTAATTGCCTAAGCAGCAAATTGAGATAAAAAATGCATGTGTACACAAGCTTTCAGATAAATATATATACTTAATTGAATTTCTGTTACCTGTATTCTAACAAAGTAGTGTCTTAGCAACCTAAAAAAACAGATAACCAAATGTTCAAAATTTATTAAATCCTCGCTTTCATTGTCATATATTTTAATGTAAAGAAAAACATTATTGAATCAATAAATCGATATTACATTGATGTCAACTGTTTAGAAAAGATAACTCAACTAGAGAGAGAGCATTTGTACATTTTTAAACGTCAAAACTACCTTTTGTATATTATTTCAACACTTTTTAATGCATGTAATGTTGGAAAATATAGACTTTCTTTTGGCTACAGAAATATTTATTTTCTGTACGGAAGCTCTAAGCTATAGAAATAAATAGAATAGGCTAGGCTTATGCTTTGGATTTTTTGAAATAAAATGATTACATCATTAAAAATGAATATGCAATCAACATATGAATGTTTCAGCCACATTAATTGGAAACAATTTGAGGGAATTTAAAGAACAATCAACTAAATCTTAGAATATCCGAAACTGTCAACATTTCGAAAAAAAAAATGTATTTAATACAGTTCAGTTAAACATTTTGGAACGAATTGTTTATTTGCAATCTAAAAACTGAACCAAAAGACTTATTAAATAAAATAATTTTTGCAGTTGTACTACAAATAGTATGGAATATTTTACCCAAACCAATAATGGTAATCAAAAAACTTTTTCTTGTTTGAAAACTATGGTAGGAACTGATGCATCAAACTGGCAATATGAAGATAAAGAAATCAAGTGGATATTCAAATTTCTTCTTATTTTAGGAATACCGTGTCCAAACAAAAATGTTTCAAGCATTGTGAAAAAGATTCAAAACATACAATGCTATATTTATCATGTTGCTTCTATTTATATCATTGTTGTTCACTTATACAAACTTATTATCAACAATTTTGGGAGAGAATACCTAACGGGGAACTTACAATTTTTGTCTGGAATGATGTTACGAATGTATCTGGTGATAAAAGGAAAGAATATTATGAAAGAATTTTATTCCTTGCAAAAGGTACACTCAAAATATGTAACGTGTCCCCGGAAATCATGGAAGAAGTGGATAATTTGTGGATCTGTAATAAGTTATTTTACCTTCATTGTATCAGTAATTCCTACTTTATGGGTCCCAGATACAGAAACTGAAGCTAAGTCTTACATCTTTAATTATAACATACCTTCGATTTATATGAGCTATTGTATTTTCTTTTATTTTGTATTGCTGTCCATAATAAACTGTCATTTTTTTATTGGACAGGATTTAGCTGTTATATTAATTTGTTTCTTTTATCAAAAGTTAGGGTGCATGATATCTAATTGCAAACATAATCTGACTGTTTGTTACCATGATGCCAAATTAACATTAAAAAGTACTCATAATTTGGCTGCAGAACTAAAACAACTATCAATAGTTGCTGAAAAGATTGAAAAAGTAATGTCTCCATTAGCCTTTTGCTTACTTTGCTTGTTTCTATTCCAGACTCTTTTAGTAACTTCACTACTTCTAAAGCAAGACATTATTTTTTATAAAGGTTTTGGCACATTTATTGGTATTACGCTTTTTTTAAAGCTTTGTTTGATTGCTGTTCTTGGCTCACAAATCCATGAAAAATTTTTGAACCTGAAAAACGTCATTGCAACAGCTCCAGCAATCAAAGAAAATATTTTTCATGAAACAGAAAGGGCTTTAAGCCACATCACTTTGGCTCAAATGGCGGATTCTTTGATGAGTAACGTCCACATGACTGCACTGGGGGCTATCAAAATACAAAAAAGTGTTATTTTTTCTTTTATATGTGCTTTTATCACTTACAGTGTATTGCTTTTACAAGTCTTTAAATGATTATATTTAGATTTACTCGATTGTATTATACAAGAATTTTCGAGTGCATACTAGCACTTCCAAAGTTAGATATCTTGCCGTGGAACCTTTTCTTCACGTTGTTCGAGAGGAACCTAACGCAGCATGATCGCAGAAGCCATTAAATCAAACTCGAAATGGTTGCAATAATTTTTATTAGTCAGAAACTAGAAAAGACAATGCGATATGCAGGCATTACAAGCTAAAGAGAATTAAGTAAACTTCACTACTTAACTGATTGAGTTGCAATATCAGAGCCTGGACGAGTCAAAAACAGTTGGAACGCTAAATTTCAATAATTGATATGACAATCTGGACATATGACCCACTTAAGTATCAATATGTGGCAATATCGTCTTCAATCATCTATAATCGCTTACCACACTGACTGAAATCTATGCTGTTTATGTATCATCCAATAGTTGATGCTCACCTGTATTGAGGTATTGTTCTAGATAAAAGTGCAAATTTGGCTGAAAGTAAAAAAAAAAACAATGAAAGAGGATAGACTTCGTGGATTGCCCATACAGACAACCTCCCTCAGATGACCTATTTTTACTGTCTGAACGAAGGCATTTATGCAATGGAACGTGTATTCTACTTGATGTATATCTTTATAAGTCGTTTGTAGACAACTTTTAAGGCGATACGTATTAATATTATTTAAAGTCACATCATGCAGTTTTTACTAAAATATAGCAAAATAATACATGTTTGAATGATGCTAAAGATATTCTTATGGTTAAATGACTTGTCACCTCATCTAATATTTGTGTGATACCACCTTTTGCTTTGTATAGAAAATTAACTCGTCTTGGAATTGATGTAATAAGCTTCTGACATATCTCTACAATGATTCCAGACCATGTTTTATAAAGTGGTATTTTTAGTCCGTTGACATTTGTTAGAAGGTTACTTGACTCTCTTAAATGCCTTTCCAGTTCACCTCATAGATTTTTGATTACACTAATATCAGGACTTTTTGATGGCCATTTCAGATGGTAAAATAGACCATGGGTTATGGTTAAACCAAATCTGTATAGTTTTGGCGCGATGAGGAGTAGCATTGTCGTCCTGATATATTACGTCACCGTCTGTAAGCCAATCTTCCATTAATAGTCTAACATTTTTTAGATGAGCTAAGTACTAATTTCCAGTTCTGCTATCCCTTAGAGTGATAAGGGGACCGATCCCATTCCAACAAAATGCTCCCCAAATCATTAACCCTTTACCTCCAGCCTGTACGACTGGTTGTATTCAATTTGGATGAGGAGTTTCATGTTGTTCTCGATGAATTCTTTGTCTCCCATCATTTGTAAAAAATGTAAAATGGCTCTCATTGGTCCATAAATTTTTTTCTACATTTCTACGTTTCAGATGTTCTGTACTTTAGCCCATGCATAACGATATCATTAGTTTAAATCTGACAAGTAGGGTTTTTGTATTGGGCGTAGACTTTTAAGCTCAAGAAATTTAAGTTATCTTCGTATTATTCTGGGAGAGATCTTTGTTTCCGATTTTAAATGGGACACCTTTGTAATTTGCAGAGTTGTCAATCATATGCTTTCCCTATTTTTCTGCACAATCAGCTCCAATTTCTTGTCATCGCGTTTTGTCATCTTCTTGGGTCTATGTCCCCTAGATGATGAAGCTTTTACGCTACCTTTAATTTAATATAATTTAAATATCTTTGTTACGCTTCTGTTTAATATTCTAAGTTGTTGTTGTTGTTTTTTTTATTTCAGATACTTTCACGACATTTTTTCACATGGAAACAATCTATCCTCTTTTAAACTCACTGATAGCTTTTGTCGATGTCATCGTAAAACAAGTACAACTAGTCTTATAAAATTAAAACAATATTAACTTTAAAGAATAGAGTAGATTATTTTAACAAGTATTTTTTCTAAGATTAATGAATATTTTCTATATTTGCAATCTAAGGAGAATAAAAATAAAAATAAGTTGAAGGTGACTAGTCATTTGGCCACTATGTTTATTTTTACCATCTAAAAATCTTAAGAAGGCTTAACACTTCGTGAACAATATACTGATGATCTTAAAATACATGTTTGAATCAGCACAAATGCTTAATTCCATATTAGATGCTTATTCCATAGATGTCAAAATGTGTTAAAAAGTTGAAACTTAAAATTCCTTGTTCAACGTATGTATTCTGTATTCCTGTTGTATTTAAAATAAAAAATAAACATCTCATTAGCTCTGCTGTCATTGAGGCAATCTAAAATATATTTCATTGAGAATTAAATTGCTTAATATCAATTGTTTTTCTTCAAAAATGAGTGTGAATGGAATTACTAAAAGTGCATGGGAAGAGTAAAATCACTAAGTCCAAGAAACTTGGCTTTCAAAAATAATTTCAGGTAACAGTAGCACGATTCAAGGAATTTGTATTGAATGGTTATATAGTGATATTTTTATTAATATTTTTTTAAAAAATGCCGTTGTTCTCTATTCACCTTCAAAAGACGTATTTGAAAGTGTTACTTTGTTTCTCGTCCTTTTTTTTTGTTGAACTGACGGTATTTTTTAAAAATACCCTTATCACATTCAAATTTTTTAGTTACATTATATGTATATATATATATACGTATATAGTGTGTGTGTATTTGAGAGATAGAGTATAAGAGTAAAATAATCAAGCAAATTCAAAATAGCTAGTGTAAAAAAATTAAACTACTTTTCAAGGGAGCTAAAAATAATTATTAACAAAATATTGTTTATGGTTTCCTTCGTCATCATTGATAAATATCTGTTTAATATTCCGATTTCGGAATAATATGCCTCAATATGTGCTCACATTATTTCAAAAGTGTAAATATTTGAAATACGTCTTCTGTGTTAAGTATTTGAAAATTTTAAAAAATTGAAATATTTACAATTTTGTTACATTTTGTAATAAAATAGATCAAGAATGGATAGTTTAAATAAAAAAAACTAAAAACTCTCTTAAAAAATTTTTTTTATCGTTCTACGTAGAAAATTTCTTATTGCTATCTTCTCTGGATTTTCTTTTTCTAAATGGAGTGGAGGACAAAAGTATTCACAAAAAAATTTTTAACTTGATTTATTTATGAAATAAATAAATTTTCTTATATTTCTTATATATCCAAACAAAGTAGAAGTAAGTTAAATTATTATTCTTTGAATAATAATTAATATTCCAAATTCTGGCTAAGATACTATTAAAATTTATTTTGATTTAAGATTATACTCTACTTTTCAATATTAAACTTTGGAAACACAAAATT
This sequence comes from Trichonephila clavata, assembly GCA_019973975.1. Taxonomy (NCBI): domain Eukaryota; kingdom Metazoa; phylum Arthropoda; class Arachnida; order Araneae; family Nephilidae; genus Trichonephila; species Trichonephila clavata. The sequence continues at coordinate 34,592 of BMAO01027389.1, forward strand.
TATTTTTTTTCCATCCTTTCTTAAATCATGGTTTGGGTTTTCTGTGTGTTTTTATCGGTTCAATTATTCCACTTAAATTGAACACTTGAACCACCAAAGAAAAAAAATTAACACAGAACAATTTTATTTTTTATAACCTTGGAAATAAAAGTACTAATGCTATTTTAGGCAGAAATCTTAGTCTACTCTAGACTGTAATTTTGTTTCCCTAAATTAATTCTGAAATGTTAGAGGCAAAATTGAATTGCGATTAAAATAATAACTTATATATGACGGAGTACTGTTCGACTCTCTATAAAAAATATTACGATCACATATGCCGTTATTTATAATATAATTTTGAAGCTATGTATATTTCATTGTTGACTCCAATTTTAAATAATGGAGAAAAAATGAAATTTCAACACTTTATAAAATAAAAAGGTTAATATGTTCTAGAGCTATTAGGGACATGTAATACAAATGAATAAATAAAAGTATTAACTGAAAGTGCGCTCCATAACGTGTTTTTCTAATGAAAATTCTGGAATAATTGCGCTGGAAAGCACGTGTAAAGCGTGATCTGAGATTCACACTAAAGTAAATACTCTATGCATCACAAAGTCAACATTTGTATTGAATAAATTCATTTACAAAGCAACACGAAACTTTCACCATTATCTATTAATGCTGCATTTTAATCCCGAACTTTGATTTCGCTAAAATATAGGTAATCAAGAAATATTTCTTGAAAAAGAATTTGATCTACAGCTAAGATATATTTTTAATTATAAATGTATGATAAAATATGATAAATTATTCAAAACAAAAATAATTCTCAATTTAAAGTTTAAAAAACAAAACAACTTATATAGCAATATTATGTACATAATTAAAAAATTGAAATCGGAAAAAGATTTCTTCTATGTACTTTTAAATCCATTGTGATTTACGTTTTAAACTAAAAAATAGCTAAAATTAACAAAGTTTTTTGTCAAAAACATTTCAATCCGCATGACATATATTTCCTTAAAAAAGATATTTGAATGCGTTGACATATAAAGGCTTTAGAACCTGTTTAAACTTAACAAAACTTTTAAATAAAAGCCTACTTCTATCCTCTGAAATTCGAAAAATGGACTAACAATAAGAGAACATTTCGTTTTGATATTAATAAAATAACTTCTATATTCTTAAAATATGATTCGAAGTTTTTTCATAGTTCTTGGGGGAAAAAAATATTTTTCAACAGTTTATCATTAAAATATTACAGAAGGAAATGAAACGCAGCGTAAATTTTATGACGATTAATTTTAATTTGCATATTGGTGGGGCAGTGTTTTTTCAGCTAAACTAAATAAAGTTAACCAAATTAATTAAATTATATTTTTGCTTTGAATTTTTCGATTTATTTAATATATTTCATATTTGTACAGTTAGGATTCATGCCGATAGCTAATGTTACAAATTCTAGTAAACTTAAAACGTTTTTTATACTGAATGCATTATATAAAAATTTTTAACACTTTCTTTTTATTTTAGCGATTTGTACTAAGTTTTTTATTTGCAAATAGTTTTCTAAAACTTATATTGAAAAACACAGTTTTTCATAACAATTTTTGTGAAATAATTTATTTAGTTATCACTACGTAAATATTTTAAATAGAATATCGTTTGCTATTTCTCAAATACGTTATTTTAAACACAAAAAAATCGTACAATCTCAAAGTAAAGTATTCATTCACAAAATGGCTGCGTAAAATACAAAGAATACTCATCTGTATTTGATTATCTTGTTTAAATGATCGATATTTGCAATTGTGGATACATCATTCATTCGTTTATTCAGTATTAATCCAGCTTAAGGGATTATTGTCATGAAAGATGTAGGTAAACTCAATTCTTCTGAGCTTAAAATTTTAAGCAAATTGTTCTATAATTCTTTAGGAGATTTTTTGTTATACAGTGTAAGGTGTTTATTAAGGTATCCGCACACCTTCAAAATGTCATTTTCGCCAAAATGTTCGATTTTTGAATTTTGATGTTATTTTAAAATTTGAGCTTTTTTCTTTAAAATGGTGCTTAAATTTTGTTTCTATCTTATTTAGAACCTAAGTTATGGGGATTTGAATGTTACTCGGTAGTTACTTTTTGAAACCGGAAGTAGAAGTCTGCATTCCGGAAGTTGAAAAAAATGTTTGTTTAGATTTTTATTTTTCAAAGTTTGGTTTAAATATGCAATAGTAGGAAATTTATATACTTTAAAATATGAATTTGGGTTTTCAGAATCTCCAAAAATATAATTGGCAACAGGTTTTTACTAATATTTTTATTTAGAATCTGGCAGGAAAAGAGAGTGTGTTATTGCTTGTTTACATTTGCTTGCCATTGCGCAGCTCTTTATAAGTTTCTGTTAAATCCTTTTTTACTGCTGAAAACATTAATTTTTTTCATTTGAAATGGTAAAACTAAACGTAGAATTAGTGCAAATAGAAAGTGTCAATTTCGTGTAAATGGATATAGTAATAAAAATTTCAAAAATTGCAGCTCAACATCTACCAATGCTAGTTCCTCGAAAATTAAAATGCATGCTTTTTTGATGAAGAAATAGCAGAAAATGAAAGTAAACCACATATCAGTAACATAATTATGGACATAGAAGTCCTTTAAAAAAATTTTACAACTTTATTGCCTAAGATGTTACCAAGAAGTTTTACTGCTTTCTGAGGATTTTAGATATGGTTTGTACTCAAATTTTGTTATTAGGTCTAACATTGTATATTTTACCCAGGGGTTTCTAGTTCAAAGAAAACTTTAAGCTGTCCTGAAGTGAATACAAGATTTTTTTATGGTATGAGACAAATTGGTAAAGGTTTTTCTGGTGGGTTTAAATTATGGGGTACGTTAAATCTACCCAGGCTCAGTAAAACTGTGTACACTAATCATGAGAGCAAACTCATGTCTGTGATTTCAGAAGTTAGTGAACTATCAATGCAAATGTAGCTTCTGAACTATTAGTTCTACATCCTTCTAAAAATAAAATAGTTGAATGTGGTGTTTCAGTTGATAGAACGTGGCAGCGTAGGGGTTACACTTCCATGAATGTGTGTGTCGCAGCTTCATCAGTTGACACTGGTAAAGTAGGGGACATTGAAATTATGTCATCATATTGTCCCACCCGCAGAAAGATTTCTAAAATGCTTAAAAGCATTGAGTCAGAAACTTTTGCAGCAGATCACATATGCCATAGCAATTTTTTAAGGTTTTGCATTATGAATGGAAACTGTTGGTACTACTGTAATCTTTCACCATTCTATTGTGAAACGAGGCCGTAAACATGCACACTGTTATGGTGACGGGAATTCTAAGGGCTTTATCAGTGTCAAATATACTTATGGGAAAGATAGCGTCACAAAATATGAATGCATCGGTCATGTTCATAATAGAGTAGGTGCGAGATTGTGCAAACAAAAGTAAAAAAATAAAAATCTGCCTGGTAAAGGCAAACTCACCGACTCTTTTACCGCTTGATTGCAAAACTATTTTGGGATTGTTGATCGTAGTAATGTTGGAAACCTCTCCGGTCTTCAACAAAATGTTATTGCGGCCCTGTTTCATTGCTTATTAAATGTCGAGAAACCCATGCATGCACAGCGTTTCATCGGAAAAGATAGTTGGTGCTACTACCAGCAAGCACTATCTTGTGGCCAAAAGCCAAAAGAAAAATATAAAGGTTTATCCAATGAAATATTAGCCTACATATTTAGAATTATGCATCTAAGAACTACTTACTAAATGCCTGCATGGCAAAACGCATAACTCAAATGAGTGTTTTAATGGCATTATATGGCAGAAAGTACCAAAAGCAGTTTTCGTGTGCCTCAATATTTTAAAATTTGGTTCATTGGATGCCGTTATACAATTTAAATGAGGGGTACAAGGGTTGTGTTGACATTTTTAGAAAACCTAATATAACTTCTGGTTATTTTACTTTAAAATCATACAAACATCTTGACGTTAATAGAATTAACGATGCAGAGAATGTCATTCAACACCTAATGTAAAGTAACATAGAAAAGTTTTAAGAGCTACAAGGGGGGAAAAAATCAATGTTTTAGTGAGGAAAGAGGTTGTTATTTATAAATCAAGGGCATTTTAAGTATATCTAATTGGGTTTGATATTAAAAATTGCAGTTTAAAGTTTATTTCTGATTTATCTCAAAGTGCATTTTTTTAACGTATTGGCATCTGACAACGTAAATATCAGAAAAAGTTGTGAACCAAATTACTTTAAATTTTACAAGTACGTTTATTTTATAGATTTAAAGAACCCCTACCATTTCCATGATTATAAAGTTGATATGTTTTTAGTAACTATGGTGTATATCATGTCTCGTAGTAATTTTTTAGTGATTTTTCAATGCTCTTTTACTCGAACCTTGATAAAAATTGTAATATTTTGATTATCATAAGAAAAATAGTACCAGCCCTAAAAATTATTATGATGATCAACATGAAATTTACAGAAAAGTAATATTTTTGTTTACGTTTGAGTTATGTGCGTTATTCTAATAATCAATTTAATTAATATTTTCACGATGTTTTTCTCCCTAAAAATTTTTTTGTGCTATAAGTAAAATATTAAATGTATTTTTCTTAGTTTAGAGTTATATTTCATCAGTAAAAAATATTTTAATAGCAAATATTACAGTTTCTCAAAAAATTTTCTTCGAAGGTGTACAGATACCTTAAGCTATCTAAATTAGCTTATTTTTTTAAAATTAATGCCTAAATTTATTTTATTAAAATTTTTATCTGTATTTTTCTTGCTTGTAGATGTATTTAAATATCTAACTCATTCAATATTACCTCGCATATTTTCTATCAATTACTGTGTACAGTGGACCCCAAAAGTGTTCGTACACTTGCAATTTCCTATAAAATTTAATGTTTTCGACTAATAAGAATTAATATATTGGAATTGTAATTTTTTTAATGATATCTGCAACTTGTTCTTAATAGAATGACATAATCAATTTTTTATAAATATTATAACTATTATTTTTAAAAATTAATAATTATATAAAAAGCTACTGAAAAATTACGCCACAAAAGTCTTCGTACACTTAACAAAAATCTCAACGAAGCTTTAAATATTGTACTTCTTTCTTAATTTAGTACTTAGTAGGATATCTTTTAGTGTCTACAACAACTTTCAAACGTCTTGGTATAGATTTAATCAGTTTTTTGTAATTTCTGCATCGATTTTCCTCCATGCTTCTGTGATTATTATTTTTACTTCACATTATGTGTTTATATGTCAGGTTTTCTTTTTTTAAAATCAAATTCTCACCAAATATGTTCTACTGGGCTGAATAAACTGATTAAGAATGTATTTTCAGAATTTTGGGTCAGTTATAAAGATACCAGTGGCGTACATTGAGAGGCAGTGCGCTTGGCGTCATAATCCTGTAAAAAATGAAGTCTCCTCCAATATCCAAATTTTGGGCGAATAATTTAAAATCTCTCTTTAAAATATTTAAACATAGCTTATTATTCTCAATACCATAAAAAATACAAATTACATAAATCTGAAGCCGATTTACAACCCCACCCAAGAACACTTCCACCTCTATACTTCAGCATGGAGTTGGAGGAGTTCTTGTTCCACATAAATTCATGGGAGGAAATTCCTCATTTTTTCATTTACAAGCTATTATATGCCCATCAGAACCAAAAATGTTGAATTTTCTGCCATCCTGATCAATTTGCTGTCAATTTTGAATTTCATTTTTATACAACACTACTCAACATTATCATTATTCATACGACAGTTTGTATTATAATTTTCCTTCTATTCTAGTCTCTTAAGAAACTTTATTACAAGAATAATTTTGCTGATTTTGCGACAGTACTACTTTTTAATAGAGTACAGTATGGAAAAATATAGTCTCTTTAGAAAAAAGACTTTGTACAGTATATAATTTTCTAAGAAATCATAGAAAAAACAATCCACTTAAAACCCTTAAATTTTTGGAGCATTTCAAAGTGTAATTTAGAATGGTTGATTTTAGGATCCATTGAAAGTTATCTAACATCGATTATATTGATATACACACGGTGCTGATTACACTATAATTATGTGAGAACATGATAAAATTCTTATAATTAGATACTTTTGCACTATTATAAAGGTTACTATTTTATTTTATCCAAAATGTTTAAGCTAGTAATTAAAATTCTATTAATTTCCAGAAAAAAGAGAAAAAGGTTTGTGTGTATGTCATGTTTATTTGACTTTAATTAAGATTTTTTTTATCTGATTTTGGAACATAGCTTGCTGTGAATGCTGCCGAAATTCAGATCAAACATTAAAGTTATCGGCGAATTGAATGTCTTCAACCATTTTTAGAACTAATCATGAAACGAATATGAAAGCAACACACTTCGTAATATGCTCGTTTCTGTTTAAAATATTAGAGCTGACCTTAATCGTTTTAGAATATGAAATCATTAACTGACATTTGTTTTTGTGGCATACTTTGGAATTATAATCATCTTAAGACTCTTATTTGTTATTATTTCATTTTAAGCAGTGAGTGAGTATTAACGTTGCACTGTTCAGCTACACAAGAGCTTTTGGCTCATTTTAAGCAAACAGAGAAAGTTTAAGGGGTCTCAGGGGTGTTAAAAATGTTTCGAGAGCACAAAATATGAACAATTTTCGACTAGAAATAATTCTTTGAGGTTAAAATGAAATAATTTGATTCTTTTACACATTTTTTATAAAGGAATAAAGTTTCAAAAAAGTATAAAATGTCTAAAATATAATCATAATTTTAAAAATAATAAGCACATAAATATAAGAAAAATTTTTGTAAGAAACAAATAGTAAGTTTTACGACGCGCATGATATTTTCTGAAATAATAATTCTAATTACTAGCAATAAGTTGATTTATAAAGTCAAATATATCCTTATTAGATGGTAGCGATTAGATATAAAAAGAATAAAAAATAATATTTTTTAAAAATAAAAAAAATACATTTTTAAAATTTTTTTCAAAAAACTTCATTTTTTTGAAATTTTTTAAAAAATTACAAATATGTAATACTATAAATAGCTAGGATTCAAAGATTATGATAGAGTTTATAATTCTGTAAAGTTTTATGCATCAAAGTATGATAGTTTTTGAAACGCAATGCGCGTAAGTGAAAAAAACACAAACTGAGAAAAAAGGCTTTAAAGTTTTAAATTGAATTTGAGAGAATAAATTTTAAAACTTACATGCTAAAATGCTCCAGGATGATAGGATATGCCTTCCTGTTGCTCAAACAGCTCAATTTCTGTACTCTTTTTAATTTTTTTATCTCTCCAAGCTTCAAACGATGACGTTGAGCTCCTCTTTCTTGACGTAAAGATTCGACGATTGTCACGTTCAGTCAGGGACACACAAACATTTTTGTTAATTTTTAAGCCAAATTTCTCTAAAATAGTAATAAGTATTTGATTTCCATCATTAAAAATGCTGGTTGCTAGATTTGCAGCAATCTCTGCAATCTGAAGGCTAGAATCAATCGTCTTCGAACAAAACTTCCAGATTAATGAATTTAAACTTTCATTAGGATTCTGTGTCTTACCTCCTAAGCATTTCTTCAGGAGTGCCAGATGAGATAAGTCTGCAAATACAGGCTTAATTACATCTCGAACAGCTTTCGCAACTGAGGGTTTGTGTTTATAATTTTGTAAATTATTATTAATTGCGGCATTATACTTACACTATGTATTTGGATTTGTAGGACAAAATCAGTGCATCGGTTCATCATCGGTGCTGCAAGAATGACCCCAAACAGCCCAAATGTCTTTCCGCATTTCCTTTACACTAGTAGAATTGCATCGAATAGCATTACCATAGTAATGCGCAAGCTTATCAATTAAACTATCAGTTAACCTACCTTTACCGCCTATAGTTTTTACCATCAGATAATTTCTTCTTACCATATACTAATTTAAGCTTCCTAAGCCTTGTACCCATTCTCTTTTGCACATGGCCTACACATTCTATTTTCTGAATAAGATGGCATCGCCGTATGGATTGTTTTCAGAAAGGGCATTGAATGTTTTTGTGTCGCCATCTCCTATGTAGTTCGAATATTTCAGGTTGTGAAGCTTTTCTGATCGATTAAAAATCCTCAACATCCCGTCAACCTCTATCTTACCAGCAGAGCCAAAATAATTTTTTCTACGTGAAATCTTATGCGCTCTTTTCCATTTATTGTACTTGATACCAAACTTTACCCCTTTATAACTGTCGCTTCATTTGCAAAATGAGGACAACACTTCCCTATCCAAAACCTTACCTGTTTCGGCCCCATTAGAGTACATACTCCAATCAACGATGAATGTCCTCTCGTCTTCCAGGTCCCATCACCACTTACCGTTAAAAATGTTTATCAGGTAACGAAGAATTTTCTTCGACAGCTGCCCTGTTCATGCTTTCTTCGGCGACTTCCTTCATAACAAGTGAAAGTTTATTATTAATAACATCATATGATTTTTGTTCAACAGGATTAGGAAGACTCATTACAGAACAAAAGGTTTTTAATGACTCTAAACCTTGACCTATGCATCTCATTGCTAAAATAGATCTTCTGTTAATCTCTGGAGCATTATTTTTATTCCCAATGTTTTCACAGCTTGAAAAAGTACAAATACTCCCACAGTTTTTACAATGTATTTCAAAATTCGAACATAAACCACAAGTGGATTTTTCATTAATTGTTAATGGTTTATGACATTTTAAACAGCATGATACTGACAAAATAGAGCTAAAGGTTGAAATAAAATCAAAAATACGATATTCTTTGAAGTTTCCACTTACCTTAACAAGATTTCACTTTAATGAAGTCTGAATTCCTGAAAGTGTTTTACTAGAAGCATTTTTCATTTCGGCACACTTACTTGTACTTTTCAATTCTGCACACTTCCTCGTATCTTTCATATCTGTAAAATGTGAGTCACTTACCTTTAAATATTTATTTCCTTTAAATCTTTTGTTGGGGCGATTGCCCAACGATTTTTTCAGAATAAAACAACACATATATTCGATTTAGATAAGCGTTTTAAAAAAACGTGTACTAAAGTAAACACAACAGAATCAAAACACGGCAGAATGAATGTGTTGAGTTGCAGGCTTCCTTCTGATCAACTCAAGCGCTTAAAATATTTCATGAGGCTTATTAAAAACAGAAAAATGAAAGGTATGCAGAAATTTAAAAATAAATGGGCGTGGCATCTTTCCATTTAAAAGTTGTTATGACTAAATTGCTGTTTTGCAATTTTTTGAATAACTTTCGAAGTTTTTAGAGTATTGTCACGTGGTTAGTATCAAAATGTTCAGAAAAAAATGAAGAACAAGATATATTTTTTTCGAAAATTCGAAAAAAAAAATTG